>ARYC01019134.1:0-10769 GCA_000711775.1 Oxytricha trifallax | reverse complement strand
ATAAATGCAGGCTCATAGATGTAAATAAAATTTATTATGCTAATAAGTTCTCTACATTTAATAGATTGGATAATATAATTTTGTCTTATAAAATTGAAAATAAAAGTCAATCACTCTCAAAATGTTATTGAATGCATCTAAATATTCCTTTTTCTTATATATTTTGGCTATTGATGATATAGAGAGGTGAATCTCAAGAAATTGTCAATAAAGTATCACATCTCTTAAAGCGAGATAGAATTGAGCTCAATATTTAATAGTCTTATTAATTACTAGATAATCAATGATGTTATTAAAGTTTTTTTAATTTCTTAGGCTGAGAATTAATAAGCTGATTCTTTAAATTCAATGTTAACGGACAGATAGGTCAGATCTAACTGTTAGAACGAAATATTTTTAGGTAGTCATGTTATAGAAGAGCAATTTAGAATAGGTTTTAGTTAGGTAAGATACAGTCACACTCATTTAATAACTAAAATAGTTCATAAATTTATAATTCCTGACTTTATTAAAGAAATGCCAATCAAACTACTGAAGGAGTTTTGAGATAAAGAATAAAGCTTCACTAACTATTATCTCACTTCGTCGGATCAAACTTTTAACTTAATAATAGCATAAAATTTTATTTAACTGCTTTTATTCACATTTTAAATTCATTTTATAATTTGGAGAAAAAGAAATTTATTTTTTTTTCTTTATAATTCATATCGAAATTAATCAGAATTTCTCCTAAATATTCTTATTAATACTTTAAAACTGTTTTAATGAATTTATTCTGAATGTTCTCTCCACATTCTTAGCATAAGCAGCACTTATCTCTAACTCCTAACTCATATATGCTAGTTGGCAATCATTCTTTTCATCAGTTTAACTGTGGTTCCGGGCCCTAAAATCTATGCATGGATTCACTATAACTCAATGAATAATTTTTAAAAAACTAAATCCTAATAAACAGTCAACTTCACAAATTAATATGATAAAAATTTCAAAATAAATCCCCAGTGCTAATAATGGATTCTCAATAAGCAATATTAATATATCAAATGACTTTATATCTATCAATCACTTTTATATTAAATAATTAAATATTGAGGAGTAAGGCTACTAAGAATAGAAAAATTATTCTAAAAATTCAGGAAAAATCCGAAAACCAACCAAAAGATTTTTGGAGATTACTTCCCTAGGAAATGCAGTTTATTGTAGGGGTAAGAAGGCTTTAATTTAAACTCATAAGCTAGCTTATATTTACTAGCATATTTTGTCTACAAATGCTTTTTTATTTATTCTAAATGATTTACGTAATTCATTCAATCTAGATAAGTCATTTTTTGTTTATCACACCATTAAATTTAATTGAAAATGTTGTAAAAAATCATTTATTAAAAATCTTGAAGTGAATTTGTATCAACACAAGCAGCGTCTCACATCAATGTAGATGACTCTAGTTTAGTTCGTTTTCTAAACTCGAGGATGATAGCAGTCAGGTTGATGGAACAAGTAGCGTTGAAATCAGAATTGAAGATGTAGACACCTACACCCTAAGTTCAAATTTATTTATTTTTCTTATCCTGTTTAATTTGAAGCAGGTTACAAACGTTAAAATATTAAGAATTTTCAATTAAAAATTTATAATAGTCTTAATCAAGACACATCGTCCTTCGTTTAATATCCCTTTATGAACAGTTGCTTAAATGAAGAGCAAATGCAAAATGAAGAACTCATTGAGGAGTACAATAGAAACCCCAAGCACTGGACGGTCTTTCACAAGATAGTTGTGTTCTTTTTACTATTCGACACACTGGAGCAGTTATTATTATTTTTATAATTCTATATAGAAACTCGAAAACCCCTTAAGTAAATGTTTTAGTGATTTTACTTGTAGGGTATAGTTGGGGTTTTATTATGATTATTAGAGAAAACGCAGTTTTTATGTGAGTTTAATATCTATTTATTGAATATTAATTGTCTTAAATCAAACGATTTTTATCTGCTTGTCTTTATTATACTTAAAAATCGTGCTGTCTATAGAGGCTCCTCACATATCGTCTAAGGATTACCCAGTATAAGCAGTTGCTTTTTTTATTGACATCTCTACAATATCTTTTATTCCTTAGCAAACCTAATTATACTTTCCATATCGCACTATAATATTATTGCTGCTACTGCCACACGTATCCTATTAAACAGATTCATTTGTCCACTTCTCTCTTTTTGAGAAGTATCCTGGAGTGCCAAGCATCTTTGTTAGTATTACTATCTGTTGCCTAATGACTATATTGAAATCTATGACTACTATTTCTAAAGGACAGAGGCTTAGCATAACATTTTCTGGCTTCAAATTTCTGTGAACATATACTAGTTCATGAAGCTCTTTCACAACCTTCGTGATCTCAGAGAGTATCTAGTTGAGATCATCTGGGTATCTGTTATGATACAGATAATCTCTTAGAGTCATTTCATATTTCTATAGTCTGAAAGCTATGAATCCATAGCCAAGAATAACTCCATTCAACTTAATCAAATATTTGCAATTCCTTTTCTATACCTCTTAAAGTATGATGTATTCGTTGGCAAATTCATTCTGATACTGCTCATTCTTTATGAGACAGCTTAAAGGATAGATCTTGAATGCATATTTATCTAAAATTTTAAGCTTTGCTTTGTTAGGGACATCTATGTTCAAAAAATATTAAATACAGTTGCCTATGTCAATTACATCATAGCAGGGATAAATACATAGCTCTATCTTGTAAACATACGACAACTGCTCAATTAGCAGGTTGGTTCATCAATTAGTATCTTTTTTACCTCTTGTGCTTCTCGTGATAATCTCTTTGAGATTCAATAGCATTTGATTTCCTCTTGGCTGAAACAAGTTTTTAAGTCTCTTAATCTTAAATCAAGAACTCGCTTAGTTGATGTTTTTGCATGTGCTTTTTTACTTTAGCTGAGAGTTGAAAGACTTCACAAGTCGTGCACTAGGTCCAGCCATCAATCTCATCAAGTTTAAAATACACCTTAGCTTTTCCAGAGTGAATTTCATAAAGGTGCTTCTTTAAGCTTGACTCATTTGAGAAGAAATTCTAGCACTCTTGGTATTCAAAGTTTTTTAACTTTTTAATTGTTTGCTGTTCTTTAACTTCCTCTACTTCTTCCATTTATGTTTGAACTCCCATCTCTGATATCTATTTCTTGTTTTAACATCAATAAAGAAGACGCGTGCTTCAAATTCAATAGCCTTTAGCTCGACCTTCCTCTCAACATAAAAAGTTTCTGGTTTCTTATTTGAACCAAAGTTGAACTATGATTAACCAGCTCCTTAACAAACTGCTTTACGATTTAAGTTAGCCGCCATGGTTTAATTCAGAAGGTTTAAATTTCTATTATTAGCTATATAAGCATACTTACAAGAGCCACTCTCAGTTAGAGCTAGACATGTGTAAGTCACAGTTAAATTTAAGCTGTAAGAAACCATACTTCTTTTTAATTTATCATTATAATTTTACTTATTACAGTCTTAATAATTTTGATTTTGGTACTAGTACCAAAAATTGGTGAGTTTTGGGGTAAAAGTACGTGGCTAAAAGATTTTCAAAACCCAATTTGGTGGCAACATTAATTTTTCAAAATTCACCAAAATCCTAAGTCAGTGGCATAATTAAAAAATATTTTTTTTCTCCAATTTGGAATCAATAAGTAAATTAATAAATATGAAAATTTATCAAATATAGTTAATCAACCTCCATAAAACAACTTAGCAATTTGAAAGACACTGTTTCACATATAAAATAAATTAGAATTTCAAAAATAATTTGTATTCCTTTATCAAATATTTTGCTATTAAAAATATAATTATTAAATAGATATGATAACATTGATGATTAGTCTAAAACATACTTCAATTTTACTATTTCCGAATTATCATTATATTTTAATGTGATCATATCTTTTTTATAATTATATTTTTAATAGCAAAATATTTGATAAAGGAATACAAATTATTTTTGAAATTCTAATTTATTTTATATGTGAAACAGTTTCCGTCAAATGACTAAGTTGTTATGATGGAGGTTGTTAACTATCTTTGATAAATTTTCATATTTATTAATGTACTTAATGATTCCCAATTGGAGAGGAAAAAATTTTTTTATTATGCCACTGACTTAGGATTTTGGTGAATTTTGAAAAATTAATGTTGCCACCAAATTGGGTTTTGAAAATCTTTTAGCCACGTACTTTAGCACTTCACTCCCAAGAAAATATAAGTTTTGAACCATATTGGCAACTTTCCATTAAACCTCACTTGATTAAAATTAGGTACTTGTTCCACCGAGAACCCCCCTCCCACCCCTCCAGGCCTAAAACGAGACCCCCCTCCCACCCTAACTAGACCCCTCCTCCCACTTCAACAACATCCCTATTCATAGAAAATTTTGATTCTCGATGTTTAAATCATTTTCCTTCATGACATCTTGATCTCATTATATTTTTTTACATAAAATATGTCATTTTTTAAAAAATATTTCCAACAAATCAAATGCTACTCTTTATTAAATTTCTTATTTTACAACTTTCTCTTCGTCCGTCTACTTTTTATTTTGATGCTCCCATAGGAAATTTATTAAAAGCATATTTCCATTTGACTCGGTAATGATTTAATACAAAATTATGAGCCAACAAACTCATACAACTAACTTTATTTAAAAAGGTCAATATAAACACTCTATTAATCTGTATTCGAAATATGATCAATTTTTATAATAAATTTTTCTAATTTTATATAATTATAACTAATAATATTTTTATACAAACTAATAGTTATGGAAAAACTTCATTTGAAAAGTATTAAAATAAAATCTAATTAAACATGAATTATTAATAAGTTAAAAAAAAATAACTATCTTTAAATAAATCAAGAAGTTATTTATATTTAAATCAGTCCCTTTATAAACTTATTAATAATTCATGTTTAATTTTTTATTTTAATACTTTTCAAATGAAGTTTTTCCATAACTATTAGTTTGTATAAAAATATTATTAGTTATAATTATATAAAATTAGAAAAATTTATTATAAAAATTGATCATATTTCGAATACAGATTAATAGAGTGTTTATATTGACCTTTTTAAATAAAGTTAGTTGTGTGTTTTTGTTGGCTCATAATTTTGTATTATATCATTATTGAGTCAACTGGAAATATGCTTTTAATAAATTTCCTATGGGAGTATCAAAATAAAAAGTAGGCGGACGTAGAGAAAGTTGTAAAATAAGAAATTTAATAAAGAGTAGCATTTGGTTTGTTGGAAATATTTTTTAAAAAATGACATATTTTATGTAAAATAATATTATGAGATCAAGATGTCATGAAGGAAAATGATTTAAACATCGAGAATCAAAATTTTCATATGAATAGGGATGTTGTTGAGGTGGGAGGGGGTCTAGTTATGGTGGGAGGGGGGTCTCGTTTTAGGTCTGAGAGGGGGGGTCTCGGTTGGAACAGGTACTATTTAAGTTTTGGTACTATTAAATTGGTACTAATTAAAATTAAAATGATTTAGTACCAGTAATAATTAAAATTAAACAATTTTAGTACTAATTTAATGGAACTTAATTCTCTGTCCCCAGGTACAAACTGGGATGACATCTTGATTTTGGGATAAGATTAGGTAATAGCGAGAATGGTTTTTTCGGAATTTTCTACTTCACAACTGCCACGTCACGGAATTTGCCACGTCAACTCACTCAGATAAGTCTACTTCACGACTAAGATTGATGGTTTGATTTTATTATTAAACATTGATATGTTAAATTTATTTTTTTTAAATCTATTAACTACTACTTTTGGAACTAAATTGATAAAAATGGAGCTCAATCTCTGAAGATTGTTATAATTTCTCCACGTATCTTTACAGGGTTTAACTCCTATAAGATGCCCATATTTAATAGTAAAATTTTAAACAATAGGATTCAGAAATATATAAATTAAAACTTGAATTTCATTAATAGGAAAAGGAACTAAGATGGAATCATTGAGTGCGACAATTAAAAGGATTGAGGCTCAAGAAATGATCTCAAAATTCAGAAGTAAGGAAGATCTCTATCGATACCTCACTTTACATGGTAAATATACATCGTATAATATAACGAATTCTCTAGTTAGTCTATTTCTTCCAGCAACGGAAGATACCAAAATATCATTTATGAAAGCTATAATCTGTTATGAGAGGAAAGCTCATAAAAACTAAGAGATCAAGTTGATAGAAATACCTAACTACACATAGATATCTGTCTCTAATCTCTTCGAAGATGAAATGAATGATGAAGAGTTGGAAAGTTTACTTTCCCACAAAGAAACAACTCACAAAAAAACTTCCAGAGAGGAGCTTTTTCTTTGGTGTTCTTAGTACTCTGAGAGAAAGTTATCTTAGACAAATTATAGAAGAAGCTCATAAAAAACGCTATTCCATTTCTCGAGAAGATAATAAGAAGCAAGGCATACTAATAAGCAAAAGCTGGCTTGCGGAACTTAAGAAGCATCTTTATCTTTCGAGTATGCTTTGATTAATAACTTTGTAGGGAAACCTGGAACTGGTATATTACTAATGAAAGAGAATGCAAAAGTTCACAGAGAGAGAAAGTCATAGACTATTCATTAAGCTAGCAAGAGACTTTATATTGAAGTTTAAAAGCCTGGTGAAAAGAACATAGATGCTGGCACTGGTACAAAGAGAAGAAACATTGGTCCTAGTTAAGCACCAGTCGAAGAAAAGAAAGAGACGCCTAATCCTTTTAAGGGTTAGTTTAATATGTGAATTTATTCATTCATTCATTTATTTATTATTCCTTTCCTTGCACATATCGTCTTCTTGTCTATATTTACTCTCTTTCAGCTACTTTGAATCTAATCAACTGTATCGATTAGCAAGTAATGCATAAGGTGATACAAAATTACAGATAATAATTAAATGTAAAATGTTAATTTTATAAGTTATGAGTGAAATACTTTGTTTTAACATTTTATTAAAGAAAAAATTAAATAGCTTTGATTCATCTCAAATGATTTTATTTTTAGAAATTAATAATTCATATTAATATATATGATGAAATTTGATCTTGTTTTAATTAAACTGAAAATAATATTAAAACTTTATTCTATAGATTGTAATAGTTGTTGTTTTTTCAGTTTGTTGACTTCTCTAAGAAACTTATTAGGTTATAATAATTTTAATTAAGTGATCTTAAATATTAATTGAATCTTTTATATTCTTGGCTGTCAGTGTTAACGAATAGTCACTTCATTTGCACAAGTTCAAACCCGCAAACAGTGTCGATGTCTCTTCTCTCTAATTGTTTCATAATATTTGAGGAATTTTAATCTCACTCAAGTATGTAGCAGTGCATTGCAGGTAACTCTATAATAATTTAATAAGTAACTCATTTATAATTAAATTGAGATTTAGAACTATATAAATACTCTCAATAGCCTTGGAGTAGAGAGCGTTTTAGAGGGAAATCTTGTACTTAGCCTCTTGGTTGGAATTGCAAGAGCATCCCATGAGTAGACTTCACTGTATCCTCTATATATCATTAATATTATAATAAATTAATTTAATCATAGATTCATTCACTTTCTAAATTATTAATAAATATAATTTATACCAAATTGAGTGATAGTAATCACAGTCAGTAAAATATCTATTAGATACTTCCTGAAAATACTCAAGATTAGCAGCACACATATAATGGAACTGGTGATGTGAATTAAGTCAACTAATAGTTGCCATACTAACCCTATGATCCAAACAATTTCTAAAATGCTGTGGGATATGGTTAATAGCTGCCAAACTAATAGCTAAATTATTAGCACTATTGTTTATACAAAGTTTATATTAAAATTAAATCAATCTTTTAATATAATATATAAATTATTATAGAATTGAATTGCTGATATTCGATATTTTAGAGATATCAATATTAAGTAAATCTGCTATATAAATGAATACTTTAATTTGAAGAGTCTTTCTCTTGTTAATTGAAATAATCCTTATAGATTTGATTCCTATGTAATTTATATTGCCTGCTAATAAAGCTTTATACGATTTATTGATCTAATTAAACTAAAGTTTTTAATAATTATAAATTAATTACCCCCAAAATATACTTACTCTGGAATAGTAAAATTAGTTCGGCATGCCTGATAATGTAGTAAGCTATATAATTGGCTATAATAACAACTTGTTGAGTAATTAATATTCAGAGCAGTTAAATTATTAGCAATATGCTGTTCTAAAAGCTTAACACTTGCAAGATAGTTTCTAATATTATTTTTAAAGTAATATTTTAAATAGTTTAACTATGTAATCTCAAAGTTAATATGCAGAAGATGATGACGATGAAGAGATGGAGGAGGACTCAACCCCAAAATCATTCATTAGTTTGAATGAGTTTTTATTAATAAAAGGGGGCAATTCATGTTTTACTAGAATTTTATTAGGGCTTATGTAAGGAAACAGGGTATAAATATTATTCCAATATTAGATTTGAATATTAATTTTTAATCATAATTTGATTTAGATTAATCTAAATATCGGGTATGTTAACCACAAAAATATGAATTTCAGACATCATTTTTCTAACTCATTAACAATAATAAAAAAATCTATAGTAATAACATAAAACACAAATACAACAACTAATACAACTACTACAACTAAAAACCTAAACCCCAATTTTTTACAACAAAAGATATCAGAAAAAACCTACCTACCACTACTTTTGCAATACTACAGATAGAAGTAGAAATCAAAATTCTAAATCAAATCTGTGTAAGGAATAGTATCAGGAATAGTAATTAAAAAGTGTTTATGGGAGGTTTGATGAAAATTTATGACAATGAGTATATAGATTTACTAGTTTTCTAAAGGTCTAAAACATAGAACAACAATTCAAATGCTAAATAGAAATGCAGAGCTAAGAAATTCAAAACGAAAAGCCAAAATGATATTGATAAAATAAGAACAAGAGAAGACAGAAACAATCAAATATTTTGCTAATGGTACATTATCATTTTCATTTATAAATCTGCTCTTAAGCATTTAATTCTAAAGCAAAATTGAGACAAGTCGTAGCAGCTAAACAAGCCAAAGCTATTTATAAAGCAGTAAAGATAAATCAGGAAGATTTTTGCCCCTTTTTCAATATGCAAGAAATCATTCAAAAAATCATACAGTTCACTAACAAAAGCATCACTTTTTGCAGTTTGAGGTAATAGATTATGAGACTGGAGAGGTCCTCCTTTAAAAAAATAAACCAAGAAATCTCATAGACTCTCTTAAATAAAGAGTTTAAAAAATAAATAAGCAATCTAAAAACAGTGAGATGCCTCCCTTCTTCTGAGATTGTAAAAATTTCACTTAAGGAAGAAGCAAGGAAGTTTAAATATTGAATTAAATTTACCTTAATAAATGCCATGAAGAGAACAAATCATAACTGATAAACATTAAGCTTATAAAATTTATCATTTAAAATATTTCAGATGCTATTACAATTATAAGATGGAGTTGGTCAATGAATACCAAGCTTAAACAAGACAAAGAATAGATAAAGCAGTTCGAGCAAAACTAACAAAATAATATTCTCTCAAACCCATGTAGTTTCTCGCTTACCCATATGTTAATGTCTTTGAGAAATTTCATTCAAGGCTTAAGAATTGCTAAACAACAACCACTTATCATAAAAATCTTTTGCTTAAAAATCTAGGAGCTTCATTACTTAGGATATTTGCATAAAGATTGAAGCATGAGAATATAATAATTGAATTTCTCCTCTCAGCGTGGTTGATAATGAATTCACTAAGTAATAAAGAGTAGAAGCATATGCTTTATGTAAAGTGGTTGGCACTCCTTATTTCTGTCTAAAGAGAAGACTAGAGATGGCACTATAGCAATTGTAGATATTTGGACTCTTGCTTCAATATTAGCAGAAAGTTATAATCCACGAAATGAATACTATAACTGCAAATGAGAGAATGATTAAAAGCAGAGAATACAGCAGTATCTTGGCCAGTAATAGACAAAATATAAATGAGACAAATTGTTGAGTAAAATATACTTAGGCTAAACCACAGTGGAACAAAAAGTCCACCACATGAGATTGATAGGAGATATTTTGTTTAGAAAGTTAGCCAATGATGCTAAAGCACTGTTTGAATGAATAGATGAAGTATGTCCCTTCTAATACTCCACATTTATAATATATCTAAGCCTTAATAATATTCTGATAAGAAATGCTGAAATTGCCTCTTTTATCAATCCAAAATTCAATGTAGCTGCTGAAGGGGTTTTGAGATATTCAGTACGACGACGAAAATGCAGATGATTAAGACGAAGAAGATGATGATGAAGATCTTGACTTGGTAGCACTGGCAGAGAGATAAAAATAAATGGGTTTATTAACAGGACAACCTGCTTCTAACAAAATATCGATTTCAATAGGAGATTCTAAAAGTAATAACCAATCTAAAATATTCAAGCAAGCCAAATTCCTATTATTTATGATTTAAATTTAATCCCTATCTAAATTCCAATTAGTCACCCATAAAACTTAGTTTAATCATAAAATAATTAGCTGATTGAATAAAATATAGATTATTTTAGAAAAATTTTACTAATGTTAGCTAAAATTAATTTAATCAAGCACCTTTGAATTAGCAAATAAGTTTATTAGATTCTTAGCCGACTCACAAAAATTCCCTGATAAATTAAGAAG
>ARYC01019133.1:0-28603 GCA_000711775.1 Oxytricha trifallax | reverse complement strand
AATACTTTAATTTGAAGAGTCTTTCTCTTGTTAATTGAAATAATCCTTATAGATTTGATTCCTATGTAATTTATATTGCCTGCTAATAAAGCTTTATACGATTTATTGATCTAATTAAACTAAAGTTTTTAATAATTATAAATTAATTACCCCCAAAATATACTTACTCTGGAATAGTAAAATTAGTTCGGCATGCCTGATAATGTAGTAAGCTATATAATTGGCTATAATAACAACTTGTTGAGTAATTAATATTCAGAGCAGTTAAATTATTAGCAATATGCTGTTCTAAAAGCTTAACACTTGCAAGATAGTTTCTAATATTATTTTTAAAGTAATATTTTAAATAGTTTAACTATGTAATCTCAAAGTTAATATGCAGAAGATGATGACGATGAAGAGATGGAGGAGGACTCAACCCCAAAATCATTCATTAGTTTGAATGAGTTTTTATTAATAAAAGGGGGCAATTCATGTTTTACTAGAATTTTATTAGGGCTTATGTAAGGAAACAGGGTATAAATATTATTCCAATATTAGATTTGAATATTAATTTTTAATCATAATTTGATTTAGATTAATCTAAATATCGGGTATGTTAACCACAAAAATATGAATTTCAGACATCATTTTTCTAACTCATTAACAATAATAAAAAAATCTATAGTAATAACATAAAACACAAATACAACAACTAATACAACTACTACAACTAAAAACCTAAACCCCAATTTTTTACAACAAAAGATATCAGAAAAAACCTACCTACCACTACTTTTGCAATACTACAGATAGAAGTAGAAATCAAAATTCTAAATCAAATCTGTGTAAGGAATAGTATCAGGAATAGTAATTAAAAAGTGTTTATGGGAGGTTTGATGAAAATTTATGACAATGAGTATATAGATTTACTAGTTTTCTAAAGGTCTAAAACATAGAACAACAATTCAAATGCTAAATAGAAATGCAGAGCTAAGAAATTCAAAACGAAAAGCCAAAATGATATTGATAAAATAAGAACAAGAGAAGACAGAAACAATCAAATATTTTGCTAATGGTACATTATCATTTTCATTTATAAATCTGCTCTTAAGCATTTAATTCTAAAGCAAAATTGAGACAAGTCGTAGCAGCTAAACAAGCCAAAGCTATTTATAAAGCAGTAAAGATAAATCAGGAAGATTTTTGCCCCTTTTTCAATATGCAAGAAATCATTCAAAAAATCATACAGTTCACTAACAAAAGCATCACTTTTTGCAGTTTGAGGTAATAGATTATGAGACTGGAGAGGTCCTCCTTTAAAAAAATAAACCAAGAAATCTCATAGACTCTCTTAAATAAAGAGTTTAAAAAATAAATAAGCAATCTAAAAACAGTGAGATGCCTCCCTTCTTCTGAGATTGTAAAAATTTCACTTAAGGAAGAAGCAAGGAAGTTTAAATATTGAATTAAATTTACCTTAATAAATGCCATGAAGAGAACAAATCATAACTGATAAACATTAAGCTTATAAAATTTATCATTTAAAATATTTCAGATGCTATTACAATTATAAGATGGAGTTGGTCAATGAATACCAAGCTTAAACAAGACAAAGAATAGATAAAGCAGTTCGAGCAAAACTAACAAAATAATATTCTCTCAAACCCATGTAGTTTCTCGCTTACCCATATGTTAATGTCTTTGAGAAATTTCATTCAAGGCTTAAGAATTGCTAAACAACAACCACTTATCATAAAAATCTTTTGCTTAAAAATCTAGGAGCTTCATTACTTAGGATATTTGCATAAAGATTGAAGCATGAGAATATAATAATTGAATTTCTCCTCTCAGCGTGGTTGATAATGAATTCACTAAGTAATAAAGAGTAGAAGCATATGCTTTATGTAAAGTGGTTGGCACTCCTTATTTCTGTCTAAAGAGAAGACTAGAGATGGCACTATAGCAATTGTAGATATTTGGACTCTTGCTTCAATATTAGCAGAAAGTTATAATCCACGAAATGAATACTATAACTGCAAATGAGAGAATGATTAAAAGCAGAGAATACAGCAGTATCTTGGCCAGTAATAGACAAAATATAAATGAGACAAATTGTTGAGTAAAATATACTTAGGCTAAACCACAGTGGAACAAAAAGTCCACCACATGAGATTGATAGGAGATATTTTGTTTAGAAAGTTAGCCAATGATGCTAAAGCACTGTTTGAATGAATAGATGAAGTATGTCCCTTCTAATACTCCACATTTATAATATATCTAAGCCTTAATAATATTCTGATAAGAAATGCTGAAATTGCCTCTTTTATCAATCCAAAATTCAATGTAGCTGCTGAAGGGGTTTTGAGATATTCAGTACGACGACGAAAATGCAGATGATTAAGACGAAGAAGATGATGATGAAGATCTTGACTTGGTAGCACTGGCAGAGAGATAAAAATAAATGGGTTTATTAACAGGACAACCTGCTTCTAACAAAATATCGATTTCAATAGGAGATTCTAAAAGTAATAACCAATCTAAAATATTCAAGCAAGCCAAATTCCTATTATTTATGATTTAAATTTAATCCCTATCTAAATTCCAATTAGTCACCCATAAAACTTAGTTTAATCATAAAATAATTAGCTGATTGAATAAAATATAGATTATTTTAGAAAAATTTTACTAATGTTAGCTAAAATTAATTTAATCAAGCACCTTTGAATTAGCAAATAAGTTTATTAGATTCTTAGCCGACTCACAAAAATTCCCTGATAAATTAAGAAGTCACTAAAATATGTTAAATGCTGATGGTTTTATTCCTCCTCATACTCAAAAAAGCAAGCATCAGGGAATAGAATAGGAAACTAATAAAATAAAGATTTCAATAACACTCTCAGCTCATAGTAAGCTTCAAACTAAATAAGAGTATATCAAACTGAAGAAGAATCTACTTTAATAATGCCAAGATTTGAATATTTTACTATATATTTTTATAAGGAAAGTTATCAGCAATTAAATAATACATTCTTACCCAATTACCAATCAATAATTTAACTAAATTGAAGAATAAAGCATTCAATATTAATTTGATTAATAAGTTAAACAGCCAATTATTGATATTTAACAACATATTCCAGCTCAAATATATATTAAGATGAAAAATTGATATTGGATGCTTAAAATCATATCTAATTTTCATAATATAGGCAACCTCCTTAATATTTTGGACAAGAATAAATGTAATCAGCTTTTCCCATTCCACAGCAAAACAGTAATAATTAAATTTTTGATCAAACTCAATTAAACTCTCAAATTAATTTTTAAAATTAACCACAATTTCAATATGAATAATAGTAGCAATTTTAAGATTAAACACCAATCTCTATTGAGAGTGTTAAACATCCTATGCAAAAATCAGAGAAAAAGAAGAAAAGAAAAAAGAAGAGAAAAGGCAACTTTTTGGGGTTTTGGGGTTTGGATAAAACTAAACTTACAATAGAAATTGATCATATAGAGAACAGAATGCGTGCTCAAGCTTTATTCACTTTCAATTTAAAAGATTATGAAATTGTTACATAGAAGCTTTAATAAATTGAAGATTAAAATTTAAGAAATATTCACTTGATCTATGCATATTTGCAAAGCAAATGTCAATATTTGGATTTTATCAACTTGATGGGGAAAAAAACAATGAAAGAATCCCTACTAATTTTGAGTATCCTGGTCCTGATGAGCAAGCAAAATTCTTACTAACTGCTTATGAAAACTCAAGTAAAGTTTTGCATACATTTGAAACTTAGCAATAACAAATCTATGAAAGTCAATAAAGGAACCTCTACTTAAATTAAAGGGCTTAATAAAGCTTAAATGTGGAGACTAAAAAATATAAGAAAATCTTTAACCTAAAGTGAGAATTTTAGTTGAGTATTACCTTGAGAAAATTACTAACTTTGGCATAAAAGTAAGTAAATTCAAGCAGTTATATGATTAAAATATTTAGTCAATAGAAGATGTAGAATCAAACTATTTGATACCTCTGACTAAAATGACAATAATGAGCTCTGGATGCTAATTATAGAAGGATGAAACGCATTCCATCAAGATTCATTATTAACTACTTAGCTC
Organism: Oxytricha trifallax; assembly: GCA_000711775.1. Classification (NCBI taxonomy): domain Eukaryota; phylum Ciliophora; class Spirotrichea; order Sporadotrichida; family Oxytrichidae; genus Oxytricha; species Oxytricha trifallax. Next base: position 24,493 of record ARYC01019133.1, on the reverse strand, counting down.
CCAAGAATTATATTGTAGTTTCACCTGGTAAACTTATAGATAAGAAAATTGAGAAAGAAGGTTTATAGAGAAATCTTTTTGTTTATCATTTGAATGATAATGCATATTGACAGAATTGGATTAATCATGACTAAAATCACAAATATTTACAAAATTAATGAATTAAATGAAGTATGCGCTGGAGGTGCAACTGCTCCTTTTACTTATCCTAAAAGAATGAATCCTTTGCTTTTAACAAGATCTATAAGAAAAGTATCCTTCAGATTATAAACTACTTTCAAAAGTGAATCTAAGCTCCATACCCTTACTCATCCTTATAGCTTGTATTTGTACCAAACTTAATATTGAAATAATCAAGGAAGTAAAGTTTAGATTTTGCTGGAGGACTTCATATTTTAGATGAAGACTCATTCTCAATAGGAACCAGTTAGAAAATAAGAATTTCACTTACAAATATTTGGCTTCTTCTCTTGCATTCGACTTCTTTGGTGGAAAAGTTTTTGAAGAGACTCCTGAGGATTGGTGGTTGCTTTAGGGGTTGAGAGAAAGTCTAGGAAATCATTTCAAGATATCTAAGGGTAGGATATTGATTTATAGATACAGCATCATGCATACTATTTAGAATCTGTACATTCAAATGAAATATGGGTTTGTAAGATTTCCATTATCAAGCTATCTATCCTCATCCCTCTGCATAGCAACTAAACGATATTGTATAATAGAAATGTGAACTTATTATGCATATTATCAAGTCCATGATAGATAAGTCATATTATGAGCGCATTATAAGATAAATCTATGATTCAGCTAGCCACACAATCTCTCAAAGTCTCTTTCTTAATATTTTTAAGCAAGTTTGAGGATTTAAACTTCAGTAGTTCTTCTTTAACTGGATAATATCGACTTCTTGGCCCAAAATGACAGCAAGTTTTAATTATAATAAAAAGAATAACTCTTTTTATTTGAATATTGCTTAAGCTTCTGCTATGAAAACTTCTTTTTCTTATAAGAGATTCACAAAGAATCTAATTGAGATAAAACAAATATTTTCTCTTCTATCGTTCACATTCAAGCATATTAACACTGCAATGGCTAAACAAAATCAAAATTTTGATAGTTTTTTAGTAGATCTAAAGCGAGGATGCATATGATATTTCACCGGAGAAGTTAATGTTATGATTTATCTCGCAGATGGTGCAGAGATACAAACTTAACAACAGAAAAAGAGATCAATTCTTATATTTAAAATTGTGAAATTATTGTAGAGTTTGAGATATGGGAAGAGCTAAGTAAATGTGAACATTTTTTTACAATTTAAAGTAAAGAAAAACAAATTTAAAATAAAAAAGAAAGAGTATTAGAATATGCTGATGTACGACTAGGAGATACATTAAGATGATGAAAGATGGGATGATAATATGAACAATAATGGACAAAATGATTATCATTTATAGTTAAATTATTCATAATTCTGTGATTTTATTTTTCAATAATTATGATTGACAACATGCAATGGAAGTTTGTCCCAATGATTTTGTTCTAAAGAATTATCCTGACGGTACCAAGAACCTCTTTGATGTTAAAAATTTGGAATCTCCTATGCTATGGATCAGAGTTGATCCCGATATGGAATTTATTAGAAAAGTTAAAGTTGTCCAAGAGCAAAACAATTGGCATTTTTAGCTATTATTTGAAAATGATATAATTGGACAAGTAGAAGCAATCAATTAGCTTAACAAGTTTAACTCTAAATTAGTCTACGAGATACTAAAGTCGGTAAGCCCAAATGAAAATTACTTCTTTAAAGTTAGAAGAATAGAAGAATATAAATAAAAAAAACTGTAACAAATGCAAACATCCCAATTCAACAAGCATTTATCTCATGAGAAATTTCTGATAAAAGTGTTTAATTAGAGAAATTTTGACAAGTCCGTAGGATTTAACAAATCAAATGATTTAAGCAAAATTTTAGAGTACTATATTGACAAATCCATTCTTAAAATCCTATATAAATACAAAGTGGTTCATTATAGCTGAAAGAAGAAATAAAGAGTACCTTCTAAATTAGCAGAAATAACAATAAAATTATCAAAATGATTAAGCTACCTAACCGCCAGGAACCATATCAATAAATATTAGCATCAATGAAGTTGTTCAATAAAAATTGTAAAATAAAAGTTCAAAGTGTTATGAGAAATATTATAATGTCTCCTCTGAAAAAATTGGGTAACTTCTTAAGAGATTGTTGCAGAAAAATGAAAATTCAGAGAACCATTCGACGTTAGTTTCTACATAAAGTAAATATTGAAAGCTCTTGGCAATATGGACTGCTTTAAACTTTTGCTTGAGATAGCAACTGAAATTTACAGACAATATAGACTGGACTATATTGGTAAATACTCTCCCTAGTTTTCTATCACCAAAGGTTCTATAGCTGGTAACTTTTAACTCAGAAAGTAAATCATTTGTCAAAACTTAGAAGATTAAGAACATCGATACAAAAGCTTAAAATGTAGACTGGTATCTAGATTTTAATAGATCTAGCAGAATAATAGACATTGAATTAAATAGGCGATGATTAAGATAGACTGATTGAGGATGATCTTTGGCCTATGAAGTGAATTCATTTGTTCAGTGCTAAAATTTATAGCACTTTTTTATGTACTAAAGCAATCACTTCTTTGCAAATTTTTTAATATAAGATTAGATTTTTAAAGAAAGCTTTTTTATCTAATTGAAGAGTGTGAGCAATTCTTAACCAGAACAAATTATAAGTATGGAACTGACTTGATCAAGCAAATAGCTGTATTTTTGGAAGCTAAATAAGATTATTTTTTTAATACACTTTTATGAAGATATTTTTGACTTCGGATAATGTTTTTTAGACAATGATAAAGCTAAAGGAGTAAAAGAGCTTCTTTGGAACATGTTTCTCTTACCATTCAATTTCTTAAATGCTGAATTTACATACTGACTTAAGCGTCTTTAATATAAAAGTTTAATTCACAAATTTTATTTATGAAATAAATAATTTTTTTATTGTATTTCATCTTTGGAAAAATGAAATCCCACTTTTCTTTAAAGAATAGTAAACCAAATAAAATGCAAAGACAGAAGTAATACAGTATGATGAATATTCGTCTAGAATCGAAGATTAGCTTGCTGCAAATGCGCAAATTCAAAAACAAAATGACGATAAAAACTAACATAAAAAGTAAATACTGGCATAGAAGTAGAACACTAAGGTCGTTGTAGGAATTCCTAATGCTAGTAATTAAGTATTTTTGTTTACTTATTTTTAAATTTTTGGTGCTGCAAAGAGCCAACACATTGTCATTTAAAATTTAGGAGCAAAGCAACAGGAATAATATACTGAATCTAAGCTTAAAATTATTTTAGCACCATTCTTCGGTGATATTTATTAATATTGTTTTATATGTGAATAGCAAAAGCAGAGTTTGAATTCATCAGTAAAATAAACTCAAGAAAAAAGAATTAAAATTGTATTAGGTGAACTATAGATAGAACCTTGCAATCGAATACTTTCTCTCTTTAAAATTTAAATTTATGAATTTAAAATTATCAGTACCTTCTCTCAAGATTAATAAAAGAACTAAATCAGAGAGGAATAGTCCTAGCAAATACAGCTTGTGTAATCTTTAAGTCACCAACCTATCGTCTCGCCCTAAAATAACATAAATAGTGATTAGTATTGCGATGCTTATTAATAAGATGACAATGAATCCGTTTATGATGAATTTGCAGAGATTAAGTTCACCGACACCCCCTGGTTGTAAGCTGCCTGGGAAATCTTAGGATCACTCTGGTATCATGAAGAAGCAGGAACTTTTCTTTCACCAGTCTCTGAAGATGATCTTGGATCTTATTTTGATGAGTATTTGAGAACAATCGATTATCCTATGAATTTATCAACGATAAAACTTAATATCATCTATCAGAAATTTTTAAGAATTCAAGAAAGATGCAGTTACTGTGTTTAAGAACTGCCAGAAGTTTAATCATGAGTCCAGCGAGATGCATCAAGCATCTGTTAAATTTGAGAATTTCTTTAAGAAAAAACTTCTGGAATACTAGCAGTTTGATCAAGCTATTATAAAAATTAACTGAAGCTAAGGACATAAATTTAGTTAATTTTGCAATAAAATTATAGATTATCATATTTACTTTAATTTACTGGTCTATATTTAATAAGAATTTTATTGGAATGCTTATCTATTTAATTACGATCTATTATTTACCTTATAATTTATTTATTTAATCTATAAATTTGAAATGGAAACTACTTTGTAAGTATAAGACCAAACTGTTCCTTTGGAAGAACAAAAAATTGATGTCATCTAGCAAGAAATTGTTTAAGGCTAACAAGAAGAGAAGGAAGACAAAGTTTCAGCTTTTAAAATTGAGGCAGCTACAGATAAAGGAATGGACTATGAGAACCTTATAGTTAAGTTTGGTTGTTCAGCAATGAATGATGATTTAAAAGCCAGAATTGAAAATTTAACAGGATAAAAACCACATAGATTCATCAGAAGAGACATTTTCTTCTGTTTCAGAGATTTAGATATCATTTTGAAAAGATAAGAGAAAGGAAAATTGTTCTATTTATAGACTGGAAGAGGACCATCAGCTGAGGCACTACATATAGGTCATGCTATTCCATTTATTATTAACAACTATTTTTAAGACGCATTTGATGTACCTTTCGTCATTTAAATCACTGATGACGAAAAGTATCAATAAAGACCAGAGAACACTTTAGGGCAAATTTAAAAGATGGCTATCACCAATATTAAAGATATTATTGCATTCGGTTTTGATCTTGATAAGACCTTTTTCTTCTAAGAAACTGATTATATCCATCACTTGTATCCAAACACTCTAAGAGTTCTAAAGCACAAAACTCTAAATTAATTCAATGGTTGCTTTGGCTTTAATGATTCAGATAATGTAAGTAAATTTGCCTATCCAGTTTAAGCTGTCCCTTCTTTCTCTAGCACCTTCCTACACATTTTCGGGAAAATAACTGATTTACCATCATTGATCCCATGCGCCATTGATCAAGATCCATACTTCAGAATGACATGAGTAGTTGCAGGTAAATTGAAATATAAAAAAACTTCTTGCTTTTAATCAATTTTCTTCCAAGCTCTCTAGAACCTTAAGACTAAAATGGCATCTAGTGACCCAAACAGCTCAATTCTCTTATCCTATTCTCCCGCTGAATGTAAAGAGAAAGATTAACAAAGCTTACTTAGGTGGTGGTCAAACAGTTGAAGAGCATAGAGCCAATGGAGCTAATATGGAAGTAGATTTACTCTTCTAATTTGTCTTAATTCTTCCTCGAAGATTATGACCAACTTAATTAAATTAAGGAAAAGTACGGAAAGGGTGAGATGATGGCTGGCGAGGTTAAGGCTATCCTTATTGAATACATAAATGGTTTCTTGAAAGAATTCTAGGAAAGATGAAAGAGTGTTCCATTGAAGTTTTTAAAAAGTTCGTGGAAATCAGAAAGATCAATCCAGTTCCAAGGAGATTCGAGAATGCAAGAAAGGCAAAAGAGGAAGCTGAGAAGCGAGCAAAGATTCTAGAAGAGGAATCTAAGGAGCAATAATAGCCACCTCAATGATAAATATTAATTTTAACATTTATCGATTACAATCATTTCCATATAAAATTCTATAAAATATGAAATAACTTTAGCTATCGAAACATATTAGAATCTTATATAGAGTTGAAGTTAGAGAACCTAAATTCCTTTTCGCGCTTATTTGAGGAGCCATTAATAAAAGAATATTTCATATTTCTAAACTCAGAGTGCCTCATTGAACTTATCTAATTATATCCCCCGCTAATAGAATAGTTATTTACCTTCGCTATATTTCACTCCCAAATCAATCATTTTTTTATAATCCTTTGGCATTTGATTTTCTTTATTATTAAGCTTAATAGTTTATAACAAGCATTAACTTTAAATCTATAATAATTGGGTGTAAATAAAAATGAATAAAGGGTCATTAAAAATATAATTTAATTTAACATAATAATCTAAAAAAGAATATTCGCAATTAAACTTCAATATATATAGAATTATCAAAAACATTTATTCGTTCCTTTATTAATGAGTAAATATCTTTATTAACTCATATATATGTAAATTATAGAGAATTGTGTCTAATTTAATTGCAAATGCATGTTTAATTATATATATAATTAGATTTTTAACACAGAAAGGTTCTGATCTTAAATCTTATAATTCTATGTATAATTAGTAATTAAACTTTAAATTCATTAGTATTAGTTTTAAGATTTATGTCTACTAGAACTCTCTCTTAACTTTTTACTATTCTATTTTCTTGAGAATATTATTGTAGGAATACATTAGAACTTGAGGATATTAAATAAAATTAAATATAAATATAAATCCAAATTAGCCGCAGTTAAAGTTGACCCAATATGTCAATATGGAGCTGATTCAATAGAGAATTAAAATATTAGCTAGACATTATTATTGGCGCTACTAATTCATCTCATCTCTGGATCGGGTTAACTAAACTTTAATTCAATACTTCTAAATTAAGTAAATTATACCTTCCAATCAAAGTCGAGTTAACCCGATCCAGAGATGAGATAAATTAGTAGCGCCAATAATAATGTCCAGCTAATTTTTTTATTCTCTATCGAATGAGCCCCTATATCGTCAAATTTGGTCAACTTTAACTTTCACTATTTGATTTATTAAAAATCTATTTTATTTAATTTCCCCAATTTGAATATATTTTTACAATAATAATCATATGTGCTTACCTGCTTAGAATTTTATGCTATCCCTCTCTTGAATTATAAATGCTCCTTTTAATCTATGTTAGAAGTCCCCTCATCTACGAATATAAAACTTGAGTTTTGATTTTTCTCTGAGAAAGGAAGTGCTTAAATTCTTTGCAAGCGCTCTTTATCAATTGAGTAATCTTTGGCAAGAATCTATATATTCAAAAACTGTTATGAAATCTAGTTACATATAAAGTCAATGTTAATGATAACTTAGCATATATTAAACATTTTAATTTAATTTTCATCCTTAAGTAAATATTGAAATTTAGTTACAGACAACAACAAAAAATTAAATAATGAGTTTAAGGATTCATACATAGAAAGATTATTTATAAGAATATGTACATTACTGATAAATACTTTAAACTTTGTAATATGTTCTATTATTTTAATTTAAACGTTGATTTATTATTATATAGAGCATATAAGGGTACTATAGAATTCTTTATAGAACATCTCAATTCTATCTAGATTTGTCAAAATTGTATCTATGTTTGATTCTTGAATTTATTATATATAAAGTGTGTGTAACTAAATTTGTAAATTTAGTTACATATAGAATTTTAATTAATATCATTAAAATGTACTTAATTCAATATTGTAGGAATACATTCGAAATTGGGAAAATATAATTAATTAAATTTATAATAAATCAAATTAGTGGCAGTTAAAGTTGGTCAATTTTAACGATCTTGGGCTCATTCGATAGAGAATTCAAAATTAGCTGGACTTTACTATTGGCGGTACTATTTTATCCCATCCCTGGAGCGAGATAACTTCACTTTAATTAAACACCTCTAAATTCATTAAATTATACCCTCACATTAAAGTCGAGTTATCTCGCTCCAGGGATGCGATAAAATAGTACCGCCAATAGTAAAGTCCAGCTAATTTTGAATTCTCTATCGAATGAGCCCAAGATCGTTCAAATTGGCCAACTTTAACTGCCACTAATTTAATTAATTATTAATTTAATTTAAATTAATTTCCCAAATTCAAATGTATTCCTACAATATATATGCTTTTTAAATCAGCTGATTATTTCAGTATTCATTTTTGAATATATAGATATATAGCTGTAATTTTCTTGCTATGTTTTAACTTGATAATTATTAGTAATAGTGCTTGGGTTTGAATATTGCTATTTGTAGACAGGTGAGTCAGATCGATTTATTTTACTTTAAAATGGATAATTTGATTGGTTCTCATCAATTGCTTTATCTCACTTAAATTTGGAATGAGCCTGTTATTAGGTATTTTGAGAGAAATTATTCTCTATCTGGAAGAAGGAAAAGGAATTGAAATCTTAATCAGAGATTGAGGGATACTATAGCAAAGATTTAAGTTGGTCTTTTTTCGATTAATAACTTTAAAAATTATATTTTAGATTATGTTTAGGTCCTAACAAAAATAAAATAATTCAAATTTAGCTCTGGATTGAGCTTTTTATCTCTCGTTTTATCTTTCATGAATATTTTATTCGCATACCTTCATATGGTCTGTTTTATTACTTCCCTACGCATAGGTGAACTTGGTGAAATTTTTGTTCTTTTAATTTAATTAAGCCATTTATGGCTTTTGATGAAGTTTATTCAATAGTTTAGATTATTTTTTTCATCATTATCTTATAAGTAAATCATGACTTCAAGTTTCTATATCATACCATTTAGGTCAATAGTGAATTCATAAAGCGAGTAGGATAGTGATAATTATAAGCTCAGACAATTAATCAACTTTTGTATTCTATTACTGCTATAGCTATTTTGTTGATCACTAAGAGCTTTGGAGTGATGTTATGAAGCGGTTTTAAGATATATTTTAGTCAGCTTTCCATCATTTAAGTTTTCTAAGAAATACTAGAGAAGAGAGTTGTCTTTTTTTTAATGCAAGTTTGACTATTCTGTTTTAAATTATTCTAAAGATTTCTCTGATTTAAGGCAAAAAATTCTTAGTAGTTTTAAGATATTACTATTCAGCATAATCTAGAGACATTCTTAAGAATTTTTAAAGATCGCTAGGCGTAGATTATTTTGTTAACTTAGAAGTTCCTTATTTAGTGTTAGAAATATTGATAAAGTTATTCAAATCAGAAAGGGCATCTTCATAGCCATATATGATTCCTTCCTCGATTATCTGTGACAAAAGTTCAATTAATTTTTGCTACAATTACTCAAGGAATATTTCATTGTCTACAGAAAGAATCGAATAGAGCTTTATTAATTTGTATTGAAATGTTCAAGAACGAGAAGATGTTAACTTAAACTAATATTCTGCATTCATTGACTTCCATGCCGAATGAAAATTTTACTTCTTCCAGTACAAATCAGTCTACTTCCCAGATCCACAAAGACATAAAATCAGGATGATAAAAATCCATATAGAATTAGCGCTAAATCTAAAAAGATTCCTAGGGTGCCATAATTAGCTTCCTGAACCAAAATTTGTGGATAAAACCAAGTTACTAAGCTAATAAAGAATAATGTTCTATTTCTTTCTAGAGTTAGACTAATTTCAAGTAGATTTCTTGAAATGCAATGTCATCACAATAGAGTAAAGTTTGTCGAAGTACTGGTCCAGGACGACTCTTAAAAGTTTAACTGGTTTTGAAAACAATGATTGCATTATAATTTCAATACATCCATTAATTTAGAACCAAAGTCGTACTTTATTCTTAGCTAGTTAAGAGTATAAAAATAAAAAATTTAAGAGTTTTCTTTTGATTATATTGAAAGTTTTTTTTAAAAAGGATAAAAATCAAATTATGAAACGTGACTCTATTAAAATCGTTTGATTCAGTGAGTTGAAACAAGCACATTCTTGTTGAGAAAGGCTTATCATTTTGCTAATTATTTTTTAATTTTTAAGTTTCAATCAACCGCTCTTTATCTGATGTTATTGATAAAGTATCATCATGAATTAACAAGGTATCATCCAATACTCTTATCAATGTTTCGTTATTTCGATCCACTCTGCTTAGAGCCTACTATACTTTGCCGAGTTTTTCCAAAGCAACCATTTTATTTGAATTCAATTAAGAATAATCATTCTTGTTTATAATTCTTGTAAGATTCTCAATCTCTACTATGTTGCATACGGCCTATCAATTGTTGATTTATTTATTGTTTATATCTAAGCATATGTTAAGGGATCTTTGGTCATTGACTTTCTCTGCAATTCATAATTTATAATAAGAAAACCTTAAATTTATAATTAATCTATTAAACTAAATACTAATACTTATTCAACTTACCAAAAATGGAAACATGATTAAAAGCAGTTTCATCTTCTTCTTCATCCTTATCCTAGTCACTCTCCTGTCCCCTCCAAGTGTAGCCTTGCGATGCTTCAGTCTACTGACACCCCAGGTCCTACCTTGAAAGACCGCTAAAATAAAACTTTTAATATATCCTTTTTGAAATTTACATTTTATGTGAGTGCTGTTGGTCTACATGCGTCTGATTAGGAAGAATACCTTTTAATATATTAAGTTTTTGATTAAATAAATTAATTCCCTATTATAAATCATAAATGTTTGAGTATGCCAAGCATCTTCAAATTCATCAACTGTATGATACCTATCTTCCTCTTTCACTGACATTAAGCATAAAATTAATCTTCTGAGCTCCTCACTTTGCGAGAGAGGAATTTACTAAGGCTTGCACAGCTCTAGGTTTTCTTATGTTATGAAAATTTTAGAAGGAAATTCTCTTTAAAAATGTTTAGGACTTCCTAAGAAACTTTTGCAAATCTTTTGTCTTCAACAGTTAAGTTATAACCAGCGTGCCACCTAAAATAGCAGGAATAAAGATAATTTGAATTTATTGGTAAACAAATCTAGTCTGTGGCGCTTTGATGATTAAAATACAAGGAATCGATTATTTTGAACTCTAAAATTATTAAATCTTACAAATTTTTATATTACTGAATGATTAGCTCTGTCGAATAAGTAGTTAAGTACTGGAGAATCTCATTAAATACCGGTTCATATCTCTTTTAATTCAAAATGGGAGAAATAACAGCTAACCAGATATAATATAATTAAAAAAATAGAATTAATCTTCTAGCATATTGTTATATAGATTGAATTAGAATTCATATTAACTTTTCAAATTATAATATATTCAAATTATTTCCGATTAACGTTTTAATTTTGAAATTCAAAATGATTTGAAATTTAATTGATTTTTCTTTGAAAATGGATCATAAAGCCAATCAGGTACCATATTAGTTCTTCTAAAAAGATAATCAGAAAAGAGTCCAGTTAACTAATTAGGAATAAAATAATCTTTTAAAACAAAATACCAACTAATAATTAATCCACTATTTAAACTTCCGATTCTCCTGGGCCTTTTCTCCAAAATAGCTCATAATCTAACTCATATTGAAGTTAAACGAATAAAATTGGATCATATTAGAGTCATCTTGATACCTAGAATCTATTGAATATTTTAATAAACTTCAATCAAATTGAACTTTCCTTGGATTTATTCAGAAGATTCGATACAGGCGAGACTTTGCAGACTATAAGCAACCAAAGAGGCCTAAATACGAATATGAGCGGAAAAGTTATCAATCTATCTTAGATGCAGCCATTCAACAACATTTAGAATTAGAGCAGTAATAAAAATTTGAATGATTCTCAAAGTCAGTAGTAATCTCAATTTCCAACCAACGAAATCATACTTGATCAAACTTTAAACTTTTAGCTAATTCTTTCTCTCCAGATTTGGGATAAAATTTTTGAGATGGGTTTAATGGAACATTTAAAGACCTTGAAGGCATTTGGTAAGAGCCTTACGAAGAAAACTAATAAACTTAGCAAACATAATATAATGATACTGTTTACAGTTTGAATCAAAATGAGTCTCTGAATTAATAGCAAAATCTTTACTAGTATCAAGATGATCCTTCGCATGTTTAACAAAATATTAACGATTCATAAATTCAAAATAATCTTCAGCTTAACATTTAAGAAAAGGATGATAATTTAGGTTAAAATTTAGATGATTGTGAAAATCACTAATAAATAATCCATGAATTAGTTTATGATAACAACACTTTTTACATGAGACTTAGATAAATTTAAAGCAAGCTCTAGAAAACTTAAGGCTTGAAAAAGCAAAGAAATGGATAAGAGAGCTAGACTCAATGAAAAATGTTGTTACTTAACACAGGAAACCAGCTGAAGAAACTTAAGTCGTTAGTTAGCAAGCTAATTCAGCTAGTTTGAAATTTGAAAATGGCAACTCAAGCAAAAATTGTAAGAGCTAGAGATAAATAATTCACAAAATCAAGAAATAGAAGATTTGAAATTTTAATAAGAGAGATTTAAATATGAAAGAAGGATCAATGAACTCACAAAGGGAAACTAAGGAAATATGGATGGGCAGAGCATTATTTGAAATTAAGTGAAGCAATTAGAAAAATAGCTGGAGTCTTATAGATTAGATATTGAATAAAGAACCAATCTTTTTGTTAATTTTTAGACATTTTAATAATCAGATACCAAATTATGAAGTCCTTCTCGAAAGATAACAAAAGCCCGATGTCAATCATCGTTATAGAGATAACTTGGAAGGTTTTATTAATTAAGACGCTTACAATCAATTTCTTAACAATAAAAAGACTAATTAAGAAAAGTTGTCATAGAATATTATAAGCAGTAATAATAAGATACAAAATAGTTGCAGAAATAATACTTATAAAAATTCTCAAAATCCTACTGATTACATAGCTTCAAGAAATCGAAGTTTGTCTGGAGATAAAGGTGCACGGCATATAATCAGCCAGCTTATTTAGGAAAAAGATGACGATGTCTGTTAGTTGAACTAAAGATAATATGATATTTAAGAGGAGAAATTCTTTAAGGATGCTGACTAATAGCAATCTTAAGAGAATAGGAAAAGAGTAATATTTTTTTAATTTTTATTATTTACTATATATGATAAAGAAGCATTATAATTTGCCTTAATATTAACATTTTAAAGAAAACATTAACATTTCCAATATTACTATAGAATAAAATTTAAACGATTTAATTTAACCTTAATAACCAAAAGATTATCATTGCTTATAATTAGAGTCAAGATGTTTAACACTTGAAGAATATTGCTGAGAATTAGTTAGAGTTAATAAGGTACTTGATTGTGAAAACAGAATAGTGGTTACTTAACTAGTTAACTTAACTGACCCTAATTAGTTAAATATTAAGCGAGCATAATCGATTTGTGTTTAGAGACTGTTAGAAAGAAATAAAAAATGAGATGAATTAGAAATATGTTCAAACCTTATTAGTTTAACAAATCTCTACTAAATATATTATTCAGTAGAGATTTAGTACTTATTTATCAACATTAATTATATAATCAAACATGGTGAATATTAATTATTTGTTTTTTTTACTTTTCCAATTTATTTCTATTTTAGGGCACTGACTCATTCCTATCTTCTAATTACTTTCATAGCAAACTATCTTGAACTTTTTTTGAGAAAAAATTTAGATATCTTCAGCATACTAAATAAATATCAATCAATAAATTCAATTTTTTTGAGATTGTTTGATTGACCTTGAATGCCTTCCTTTAAAATCTTCCATTTTAGATTGTATAGCTGTAAATTAATCTTTAATTAAGCTGTCAAAGTTAAACATTTTATAGTATTTATCACTGACATTTCTAGATGACTCCTAAGTCTAAAATAAAATTATAATTTTTAAAGTCTTTCTTTTATTGATCATCCGTTAAAAAATATTTTCATAAGTCAGTAGTGTAAGCGAAGGGAGCTTTTTATTTGAAGTGAAGGATTATTAATGATCTTATGATTAGATGTAATACATATTTTAATTAACCATGTTTTATTTATGCGCTTCTTTACTATGTAGAAATTATTATTACTTGAGCTCATCATTTATTCTCATAAGTAATGTGAAATTAAAAAGATTTTAAGTAAAGTGGGTTGATTAGATGTTTGATCTATTTTTATTGCAGACTTTGCAGAAGACGATTAATTTTTGTTATTTATAGTATTCTGATTGTCTAAACTGAATGATATCTTCCTCATGTTACTTCTCTAAGAGTCCCTATCATCGAAAATTTAAAGATCTCTCTCCAAACAAGCTTTTAGGCTTTTATCATCATACTTTGAGGATGAAGTTTATTTTTTTTGCTCGATTCTTATCTTTCTTCTTGAAAATTCTCCATTTTGTTTAATAAATTTATTGATTGACTGATTTTAATTTATATTTCTGACTTGCAAGAATGAAATAACTTGCAAACGACTTTTATTTGAAAAAAATTGCTGTACACTTTTAGTTTTGCTGGTATTTAAGTTATTATTAAGTTGAGAAGTATTTTAATTATATGATGTCTAGAGTTTTGCTTTGATGCCTGATGCCAAAATATCTTTGCTTTGGTCCACATTTTTAAAGGTTAAGGTTAGGTTTTGGGGTTTTTCATTTGGTATCAAAATGATTTTTTTAATCATCATTTTATCATTCTGAGAAAATTGCTTTTACTTAACCTAGATATTTTATTGAGGATCTAAAGCATGATATGATCAATTACTTTGAAAAGTATTTTTTGTTTATGCCATTTTAGCTTTTAATTCAATTCTGATCTATTCATTATTGATTTTATGTCTCTTGGACTTAAGCTTTATGAGTATGGATTTTCTGATCTTTCAATGCTTTGTTAAGAGGATTAGTTAAGATGTATTCTTTTAAAGTTAGATTCCTTTATTAAATAATTATTGGATAATTGCTATTAAAAGTAATTTGGATTTAAAAGGTTTTGCATTTTATCTTAAATTAGATTTAATTATTCTATTGTTCTGCCGATAGTCATTTCCATCTTTATGAAAGAATTGTCTAGAGTTTCTTTATTTTGCTTTTATCATAGGTAATTACTCAAATCTTTCTTTACTCTCTTGATATTCCAATTTTTTCCTTTCACTAGGGTTTATTAACAGTAAATCTAGAAAAGTAAACTTTAGCTTTCTTGAATCAGGATTCTTTTACAGTAATCAACTTCCTTGTCATCTTAGGTTTTGACAAAGCTGAGATTACAATAAATGAAAATAAAAAATACTCTCTATTTAAATAATTGATCCGTGCCTAGCTGCTGATTGGCTAGGTTTTGAACTGCTCGTTTTTTTGAAATGCCTTTCAAGATAAATCTTATTTTGATAATTAACTTGATTATAGTCTTTATTTACTCTCGATTAGTTGTAATATTTTATGCTTGGCAGTTCAATATAAATTTTTTATACAATCTGAATAATAATCTAATTCTCATTAAAAGCAGTAATTATATTAAATCAAGACTGAAATAATGTGGGAATATTAACAAAATAATGATATATACAATTCATCTAAATGTTTCTAGGTAAAAACTATGAATTATAGAAGTATTTGCTTTGTTCATTCTCCACAAAGCCTAACTCCTCTGCCTTATAATGCTCTTTGTCAAGCATCCACATTTGCTGCTTATTATGCAGCTCCATTACCACATAAATTAATTCTTTGTCCTCCTTAAACCTTAAACATTGCCTTGACCTTGACTTTACCTATTTTAGCTCTTCTTTATATTACGTTGACCCATTTCTAAACGAGCTTTGGAGTTTTAAGGTAATTATATCCACGAGAGTTTGGCAATTTTATTTTTAAGAACATCTAAGTGTGACCAGCAGCGATTCCTATAAGATATGAGAATGGATCGCCTCCAGAGAGAATTGAAAATGCTACTAAAACCCAAGGTAGATATCCTGAGATATTTGGGAAACCCCAAATACTCATTAGTCTGTCTGGCTCAATCTTGCAAAAAATTTAAAGTACTGAGAATTCGAAGGCTTCTATCAAGAAGAAATGACTTTCTTAGATCCATGAATATACCTATAAATTCATGTTAAATTGAGTAGTTCAAACTTACAAATGTGGCAAATGCGTTAAATAAGAGCATCCAAATGATTTATGGGTACTTTTGGCATATTAATCTTCACTGGCTTTAAAAGTATAGAATTTATAGGAGTCTTGATTATCAGTAAATTTCTTGCAATAGTATCATAGTGAAAATGATTAACATGCTGAAAGTTCTTGCAAGCACTTAATAATTGGTGATCAGTCTCCATAACTGTTATTTGGCAAAGTGTTAAATACTAATTTTCATTGAAATTTAGAATGTTTTGCCTGTAAGGATAAGAAAGTCTTTTCAAGATCGAGCATGAGCGAATATGGATTAATCATGCGATAAGTAGTCACAAAGATAGTAAAAAACGAGAGTTATGTAGTATCTTGAAATGGAAGGAACCCTTAAATACGTTTCTTCAATTTCTTCCATTAAAATTTTGATTAAATTTAGATTTTAATTTTATAATTTCTAGAAATTTCAACACTCATATTCCTACGATTAATATAGCCTTAAATTTATCTAAGTATTAGAACTAAACATTTTCCAGATACTTTTGAGAATTAGAGAAATTTAAGTTGAATTAAATAAGTACTTTATATTTCTTTTAGAATTGAAATATAAAGTATATACATCTTTAAAATAGAAAAAATTTTTAAATAATAATTTATGCAATTTTTTAACATTTATTCTATAGTTTTGTGAAATGGTTAATTGATCCATTAGAAACTGATATTTATTTGGAATTATAGTAGAATTATAGCTTTCATTCCCATTAGCCATATCAATCAGGAGCCTTAATTTCATTCTAGACCTAGTTGCATAATAAATCTTGTTGTATGATTCTCGTACAATTCATTAAAAAAGTAATTTTAAAATAAACAATATACTTGGTTTTAATAATTTTAATTTCGTATCTATCGAAAAGTGTCATCTTACCTTGATTTAACCAAGTATAGATTACAGAACTTACTATAATCATTGTAATAAACTTCAAAACTGACAACTAGAACACAATTCTGAGAGTTCTAGGCAATGTACTCAAACTAGACATCTATTGATTTCTTAAAATATTATGAAGTTTAGAAGACTCATGGAAGCAAATTTTTATGAAAAGCTGGAGTACTGTCAGAATTCATGTCCATTTAAATATCATCGAGATCATCCTCTAAAACTCTTTCATTTTCCTCATGTTATAAATAAAATACTTAGGCAAATATTGCATGTGCACTTTAGATTTCTATTAATTTTTATCCAATTGATCATTAGTAAGCTAAAATTACATCTAATTGCTTAGAGTACCACTTTGCTCATTTTTTATATAAAGAACAACAATATTCATTTGTAAATTCCCAATGTACTCTTCTTGAAAGATGAAATATTACACATTATAAACTTTAACTCTTTTACAAAATGGTTTTAAAATTTTCTTCATTAAAAGCAAATCAATAGTTGTATCCCCCATAAATTGCTTCTAAATTTAGAGTCTATTGAAACTTGCTTTATTTTTTGTTGGTTTTAGATCGTTATAGTAAATTTAAATTATCTTCTTATTTTAAGGATTTAAAACAAGAATTTTACATTTCACTTGTAAAATCATCTTAGACATCTTGTTTAGGTAAATTTTTTTTATTATTTGATTAAAATTCGAATAGATCTATATTTGAAATTTCAATATCAATATCAATATTTAAAAAAATATAAGCACAAGAATTCTTTAAAATATCGCTGATTTATAATGTTCTATTAAAGAATTAATAATTGTTCATAAGATAAATATTGAATTTAAGTTTAAAAATTTATAATAATATTAGAAAGTTTATTTGAGTTTTATCTTTAACTTTTTCTTGGCATTTTAGCAAACATCAAAGATTTTCCCATTAATATTATCACAAAGTAGGAAGATAAGTTAGTCCACTGGCTAATTGATAATTTACGAATCTAAGTGCAGATCTTTAATGGGATTGAAGAATCCAATTAGGCTTTGGCCATGGGTATCAGAATATAAAGTTTACCTGTCTTAATCATCATGAGCATGTTCATAAAAGTAATTTATAAAGATAAATAAATCTATTTCTCTCGAGTAATAAAACTCAAAATACAGCTTACTTCTCTTGTTAATTCTAGTACTTGATAATTAAAAATTAACAACTTAGCTTCCGTAAGTTTGATTGAAGTGCTATACAAATGAGCTATGCCATCCTATAACCAAATGATTCATAAATATTTCATAATTTGCATACTTCAAATCTTAATTTTGAAAACCACTCATTTCCTTCAACTTTCTATTATCCTCAAGAATTTTTCCAAAGTTGCTAAATTAGCCACTCACTAAAAGTATCCCTATGTTATTCTCTTTATAAAATATTATAATTTGATTCATGAATAAAATTATTTTGAATAAGTAATTTTAATGAGAATTAAATTTGGTTTACAATTGATATATAATTACTTATGAATTTTATGATATTTAACACTTGTTTATACTTTTGTATATAAAGCTCAGCACTAGTTTTATCATTGCGTATTTCTCTGTGATTCAAAGCAAATTAATAGTAAATATCTTCGTTGTGATTATGATCAAATTACTCTATTTATTTGAAAACTATATACAAAGTATCTATTTTGGAAGCTAAATTTTGAGATTATTTTATCAGCAAGTTTAATTTCAGCTCTTTAGTCTGATTATATTGATCATTAAATTTATATTATAAATTTTTTATAGTAAGATAATACGAATATAAAGAATTCAAAATATTTTTTAAAAATAATAAATTAACGTTATAAATAATAACACTATATCAAATATCATAAAAACCTTTCTTAAATTATTTTTAATATTTTCAGCGAATGGATGGATTTGATTGACTTAATTTTTCTCAATTGAATTTGCCCTAAATAACTTTTATTAATTTATTGAATAATATGCTAATTAAACAGAATTTGTCAACTGCTCTAAGAAATTTTTGACTTTAATTATTTATAAATTATGAAGAAACTTAAAATCTTCTCACATTCTCACTTAATTTTGAGATTTTTTTCCTTATATAATAAATTTTATTTTAGCTCTCAATCTATAACTAGATGCCAGAATTTCAGAGTGTCCTACGTTAACTATAATTAAAGAATTATATTAATGATTTAATTTTAATTTAGTTTTAGATGTTCGTATATTTGAACCCCTCTATAAGATTATCATATTCTATATATTTTTCAGGGTTTAGAAAATGTTTGAACTATAAAAATGATATCTCGTTAATTTTATAATTATTATCTCTCTCACTACCCTAATATCTTGAGTATCAAAGCCTTTTTCAAGATTTGATTATACTTTATTATTATTAAATTAGAAAGTTATTTGTTAAGTCAGTTTAAGTTCTTCCTAAGTGGCAGGGACCAAAATGAAGGTGGTACTCAGCCTTCAAGATGACATGACAAAAAATCAGACAAGCCAACGTTAAGATATTTTGTTCTCTCCTGAAAGGTGCTAAGCTTCCACGCCAAAAGGACAGGGATTAGGTTCCGAAAAGCGGTGGTACGGACAGACTTTTTTGCCGCGATCTTCGGTATTTGATTACTCTCAAAAGCTCTGTTTCCACATTACTCTTTGGCTCTGTGGGCCATTAACATGTTCTAGTCAAATTTACGATAATAATTAAAAATACGTTCCTCAAAAGAGGAGAAACTGGACAACAGAGAGTTACAAAAAATTCCATTAGAAAAAAATGTTTTTTCTTCTATCGTTATTAAAACGACATTTTTTACGGATCTTATAAATTTAAATAACAACTTTTAACTCATTTAAATTTATTAAGAACGCTATTGTCTTCAGGATTCTAATCCAGGAATCACAGTTGCCACGTCATGACTCATTCTAAAATACGTCACGCAATAAAGATGGTTTGATTAATTAATAGTGAATATGATAAAATTTAATTTGAGTTAACTCTTTAATCAACAATTTACTTTATTAATTTCAAGGAGTAAATGATACTTAGACATTTAAATGCTTAATTTGTCCATAAAACTTTCACCACTGTTGTCTATGCCCTTCAGTATATTTATACTCATTTTGTCCTAAATAAGTAAGAATAATACTAAAAAGTGGGTGATATTAAAAATCTATTAAAATGAGAAATTAATTTAATCAATATTTTATAAAGCTTTTTAATTCACTAATTTCTTCTTAACTTAAGTCATCTAATGGCAAAGTTTTCAAAGTTATATTGATTTTAAGCATTAATCTTTTAATCCTATTAAGAACAACACCAGAAACTATGAGAATCAAAATAAAGAGAATTTTTATAAAAATTGTAAATATTACAGCATACACATCAGTCTAAGCCTGTAATTATGTGTTCACCGATTAAGTCATCTTATCTTTCATTTCTTGTAATATTGGGTCTAAATTATATAGTTTCATTTCAATTATTTCCTTTAAATCTTAATTTCTGATAAGACTTCAAGATGCTTTTATGTTCTATTCTTTTAACTTAAAAAGCTAAGGTCTAATTAGTTCAAGAATGGTATGATAATTGATATTGCATTAGCTAGACCCTTCTACATGAGTCCTTTATAATTAGTATAGCAAGTATTTACTCTAGCCTATCCGTAGCTAGCCAAAGTTGAATTGCATACTTTATCCGTGCCTCATACTTATAGATCTTTAAGTACACTGGCAAAAGCTTAATGTTAAGTTTTCTTCATTTATTACATATATTCTTCATATTAATAGCATCTTGAGATAAACTCAGTGGATGCTACTTATCCATTCTTAAGAAATATAATTCAACTATTGCTTATAAAATTGGTTCTTAGATATATCATCACATTTTCATTAAATATATCTCTTAAATATATACCATTTAGTAATTTCATAATGTAAGCGACTTTTGAGTAAAGACTCTCTGTAATTAAGCAAGCAGCTATAAAGTATATGGAAAACAAGCACATTAACAAAATTTCAATCAAAAGATAGTTGAAAAGAAATTTACTTGATTCTATTGTCAAAATATTTGCCATAGCTACATCTTCTCCTAAGCTTCACTTAATTCAATTTTTCCTTAACTTAAGAATAAACTTTATTTTTTACTATATATTAAAATAAAGTTTACTTTTCAACCTTTTGATTTTAAACTTTCAAATCCTTTAATTCATTCATTCCACTGACAATATTCATGTTACCTCCATATCCCTAATTTATTAATAGCTAATTTTGTTGATTACCAGAATATATTGAATTAAATTCTATGTCTTATTATTTTAAACTAGAGTTTTACAAATCTTGTAGTTCTATTTCATTTATATTTATACTATTTTATTACTGTTCATTCTTACTTTTGTAAAAGATTTTAAACTTTTTAGAAAGATAGACATTATTTTGATTAATTATGATTTCTTATTTTATTATGTTGAAATGTAGCAGAATTGTTGTAAGAGAATTAATGAGAATCATTCACTTCATACTTCCAAAATTAATTTAGAAAATTTTACTTAGATTTTATTATAGATAACTTAGAGCTGTCAAACTCTGACATGGAAAGATCATATCCTTCTCTTAGAGTCGTGTTCAAGCTACTCACTAAACTTTGATTTAGATACTGAGATAGTAAGGTCTATAAAAATTTAATTCAACTAAAACATTAGAAATATTTTAATACTTATACTTTCTTGGACAATTACCTCCCTTTTCTTGTAACTTAACCATTTACAGTCTGAAATTATTCTTATATTGTATTTTGCTCTTATATCTCTATTAATTCCTTTGATTCAACGAAATACTCTAAAAACATAGAACTCTGCTGAATAAATTTGAAAACTAAAGCTCTTTCTAAGCCTTTGAAGAAATTGATCATAATATGCTATCTTTCCATTATTAAACTTATTATTGGAGTTACGAAAGAAAAAACAGCATCAATTGTTGCTATTGATATAATGAGGGCTACCTTTTAGAATTGAATATTTTCCTGAACAATATCTATGAAGTCTTTTGTGTACAACTATGCATGTGAATGAAGTTATTATACCTCATAGCATTATTTCAATTTTAAGCTACCCAGAAAATGACTTTTTCATAGTCTGTTGGTTTAAACGGTGGCTAGGTCGCTCTGGTGGTTTGGAACATCGTTCTGCCTTTAAGACTATTAGGGCTCTTATTTTGTATTTAAAGAAATTAAGAAACATAGGAATTTATGAGATAGCTCAGTGTGTGATTGGAATACTGGATCCTACCATAATTGTCTAAACACTCTACTTCTATTATGGATGCGCTAAAGATAGCCTTAAATAGTTATATAAATCATATCACTTCATATGATGTAGAATTTAAATTATTTAAAACAAAATTAATTTAATCATTACTTAAAGAATTTCTTAAGGCTTTAGATGGTCTAGTTTGACAATTAACAATTAAATAATTTTGCTGATAACTTCTTGTAAATTATCAATTTGAAGGTGATAAAAATGATAGGAAATATTTTGATTAAATAAAATTAATTAGCTTAGTTTTATAATTAACTTTTAAAATAACTAATCTGTGATTTTAATTTATTTTGTAAATAATCTTTTATAATTATTGAAGTGATTTTTATTTAGAGGCATTACTTGTGTATGTTGTATTAATAAATACAATTTATTTTTCAAAAATTTATTAATAAAGTTACATCTATAGGTAATATCTTCATAGCGAAATTGGTTCTCCACAAATAATTTCTCATTTTTTCCAAATAACAATATAAGGAGTATGAATATTATGATAAAAAATGCTGTGAAGAATATAATTTAGGCGTTAGTTTGTCCTTGGAAGTATTGATTTACCCAATCAAATGATTTATTCTTTAATTAAGTTAACAGGGTGTCCATGAAGAATATTTTCAACTCAATGAGCTCAAGGAAATCTAAGTTCTTGTTCAAATTTAAAAGGTCTATACAAAGAAAAAATGTAAGAGATTAATAGATCTTATTGGTTCTGTTCTTCATACTGTCGAATTTGAAATCTTACTAATTAAGATTGGATAGCAAAATAGAAAAAGAGTTTTGCATATATTTCTTAAGTACTCCATTATACCAGATCAAGCATGCGCTCTCTTTTGTAGGATTATCTGAATATATAATTTAGCACAATTTTTCAGCTCTATGTCTTACATAAACTATTAACATATTAAAAGGCATATCACTATTTCTCCTGATTTAAATATAATTGTTTCTAGTTGAAGAGATTGGCCTAAGTAGTAAGTTATGACCATTCATTGATATTAGGTTTATTAAGAAATGGGATTAAAAAGTATACAGGAAATGTTATATGCGTAGCTTTCTCTCTCGAAGATAATCATGTTTTCCATGCAAATGTCCTGTTATAGATAAAATTAATAAAAGAATCATTTTATTCATTTTATATGGTATTCAGGTTGTTGTAGAACTTAAGAATTTTCTAATAAATATTTTGAGAAATGAAGAAAATCCCATGAAATAAAGGCAAAAACAAGTCATAAATATAAGCTATTAATAAATGCCCATGCTCTCTTTCTTTTCTTAAATTAGAGAAGATTAAGAAGCTTCATTTACTTCTCCTCTTCTTCAATATTAGCATCTTCGGAATTAACTTATTGGAGAATCCCTAAGTCATTTTAATTAATATTTTTAGCTTTTTAGATAGCATTTATTTAATCAAAGTCATCATTTTTTTTCTTGAGCCCCTCTTAATAATAAAAACAAAAGAATAAATTTCTAGAATTTATATTTATCAAAAGAATTAGAATCACTCATTTCATGCTCGCTATCTTGATACCAATTTTTGGAATTTTTCCTTGTTATTATGTCATAGAATAACTTTTTCTTATTATTAGGCTTATAATTATGATTTTCAAATTATTATAGAATATAGATCCTAAATCCAAACTTAGCTAGAATTCTGTTGAGATTTGGTTTCCTCTTATATTATATTATCTTATTAATCAGAGTACTTTTTCCTCTACCTTTCATTGTCATTATATTTTGGGTTCTTCTCATTGTTTAAAGTAACTAATATATCCATATCTGATATAGTGTTTTTTTCTTGTTTTGTGTAATTTACAAAAATATTGCTGTTTTAATGAGTTTTAAAACTGATATTTGCGTCTCTGTTAATCTCTCTATCTTGGGCATTTTATGATAAGTAGTCATTGAATCTAGGTGAATTATCACTCACATTAACTTAAAATTTCTTTTTTTTCTGCTCGTCTTTCTCTTAGTTTACTAAAAATAACACTAATAAAATATTTCATTCTGTTAATAGTTTTATCTATCATGAAATGAACAACATCACTTTTACTCAATAGTTAGTTCAGGCAATCAAGTTAATTTAAAGTTAATTTAATATTTATATTCATATCAGTAACAAAAATGCACTATTTCTTAAAATACAAAACAATTAAAGTTTAAAAACTTCTTCTTTTATTTATAGTTATTATAAATATATTTGATCTACAATTAATGTACTTATTAATTTTTATAATATAAATTGTTTGTGATATTTTTTTTATTATCTTTTTTGTAATTAATTTTATATCATTCAAATAAGCAATTTAATTAGTTTCTCACAAGGGTTATTTCTCTTATATGTAAAGTTTAATCTACTCAATTCTGAATTTTATTTTTATGACATGCGACGAAGAAGATTAAAGCCGTAAATTTTTTAAAATATTTACTTATAAAATTATCTGTCCTAAATCAGACTAATATAGGTGTGAAAACTAGAAAAACTC
>ARYC01019132.1:0-11636 GCA_000711775.1 Oxytricha trifallax | reverse complement strand
ACATAGGAATTTATGAGATAGCTCAGTGTGTGATTGGAATACTGGATCCTACCATAATTGTCTAAACACTCTACTTCTATTATGGATGCGCTAAAGATAGCCTTAAATAGTTATATAAATCATATCACTTCATATGATGTAGAATTTAAATTATTTAAAACAAAATTAATTTAATCATTACTTAAAGAATTTCTTAAGGCTTTAGATGGTCTAGTTTGACAATTAACAATTAAATAATTTTGCTGATAACTTCTTGTAAATTATCAATTTGAAGGTGATAAAAATGATAGGAAATATTTTGATTAAATAAAATTAATTAGCTTAGTTTTATAATTAACTTTTAAAATAACTAATCTGTGATTTTAATTTATTTTGTAAATAATCTTTTATAATTATTGAAGTGATTTTTATTTAGAGGCATTACTTGTGTATGTTGTATTAATAAATACAATTTATTTTTCAAAAATTTATTAATAAAGTTACATCTATAGGTAATATCTTCATAGCGAAATTGGTTCTCCACAAATAATTTCTCATTTTTTCCAAATAACAATATAAGGAGTATGAATATTATGATAAAAAATGCTGTGAAGAATATAATTTAGGCGTTAGTTTGTCCTTGGAAGTATTGATTTACCCAATCAAATGATTTATTCTTTAATTAAGTTAACAGGGTGTCCATGAAGAATATTTTCAACTCAATGAGCTCAAGGAAATCTAAGTTCTTGTTCAAATTTAAAAGGTCTATACAAAGAAAAAATGTAAGAGATTAATAGATCTTATTGGTTCTGTTCTTCATACTGTCGAATTTGAAATCTTACTAATTAAGATTGGATAGCAAAATAGAAAAAGAGTTTTGCATATATTTCTTAAGTACTCCATTATACCAGATCAAGCATGCGCTCTCTTTTGTAGGATTATCTGAATATATAATTTAGCACAATTTTTCAGCTCTATGTCTTACATAAACTATTAACATATTAAAAGGCATATCACTATTTCTCCTGATTTAAATATAATTGTTTCTAGTTGAAGAGATTGGCCTAAGTAGTAAGTTATGACCATTCATTGATATTAGGTTTATTAAGAAATGGGATTAAAAAGTATACAGGAAATGTTATATGCGTAGCTTTCTCTCTCGAAGATAATCATGTTTTCCATGCAAATGTCCTGTTATAGATAAAATTAATAAAAGAATCATTTTATTCATTTTATATGGTATTCAGGTTGTTGTAGAACTTAAGAATTTTCTAATAAATATTTTGAGAAATGAAGAAAATCCCATGAAATAAAGGCAAAAACAAGTCATAAATATAAGCTATTAATAAATGCCCATGCTCTCTTTCTTTTCTTAAATTAGAGAAGATTAAGAAGCTTCATTTACTTCTCCTCTTCTTCAATATTAGCATCTTCGGAATTAACTTATTGGAGAATCCCTAAGTCATTTTAATTAATATTTTTAGCTTTTTAGATAGCATTTATTTAATCAAAGTCATCATTTTTTTTCTTGAGCCCCTCTTAATAATAAAAACAAAAGAATAAATTTCTAGAATTTATATTTATCAAAAGAATTAGAATCACTCATTTCATGCTCGCTATCTTGATACCAATTTTTGGAATTTTTCCTTGTTATTATGTCATAGAATAACTTTTTCTTATTATTAGGCTTATAATTATGATTTTCAAATTATTATAGAATATAGATCCTAAATCCAAACTTAGCTAGAATTCTGTTGAGATTTGGTTTCCTCTTATATTATATTATCTTATTAATCAGAGTACTTTTTCCTCTACCTTTCATTGTCATTATATTTTGGGTTCTTCTCATTGTTTAAAGTAACTAATATATCCATATCTGATATAGTGTTTTTTTCTTGTTTTGTGTAATTTACAAAAATATTGCTGTTTTAATGAGTTTTAAAACTGATATTTGCGTCTCTGTTAATCTCTCTATCTTGGGCATTTTATGATAAGTAGTCATTGAATCTAGGTGAATTATCACTCACATTAACTTAAAATTTCTTTTTTTTCTGCTCGTCTTTCTCTTAGTTTACTAAAAATAACACTAATAAAATATTTCATTCTGTTAATAGTTTTATCTATCATGAAATGAACAACATCACTTTTACTCAATAGTTAGTTCAGGCAATCAAGTTAATTTAAAGTTAATTTAATATTTATATTCATATCAGTAACAAAAATGCACTATTTCTTAAAATACAAAACAATTAAAGTTTAAAAACTTCTTCTTTTATTTATAGTTATTATAAATATATTTGATCTACAATTAATGTACTTATTAATTTTTATAATATAAATTGTTTGTGATATTTTTTTTATTATCTTTTTTGTAATTAATTTTATATCATTCAAATAAGCAATTTAATTAGTTTCTCACAAGGGTTATTTCTCTTATATGTAAAGTTTAATCTACTCAATTCTGAATTTTATTTTTATGACATGCGACGAAGAAGATTAAAGCCGTAAATTTTTTAAAATATTTACTTATAAAATTATCTGTCCTAAATCAGACTAATATAGGTGTGAAAACTAGAAAAACTCCAATTATTATTTATATGGAAATTATGATTGTTATCTAGGTTTGATCTATTGTAATATATGCATATGCAGTAATTTGTTAATTGTATATACTGTCTAACAGCCAGATATGCTCATTCAAAATGTTGTTTCCATTTTAGACAATGAAATATATCGATTACTCATACTGATTCAGCTTGAAACTTTGTGGACACACAGTTCAATGATTTTAAATCCATTTTTGTGTTCAATTAATTTATGTTCATGTTATAGATTTCAATAAGCTTTGTCGTGAAAATATTCGTTAAGTAGTTAATGTATGTTATTCTTTGTATGTCCATCTATTTTCATCAATTTACTCGATATCCAAAAAAGTGTTCTTAACGAAATCTTAAAAAGACATCAATGAAAAGGTTTGTCTAGGCAATCAAGAAGTTTTAAGTCTAAATTGTCCTATTTTAAGTAAAAGTGGAATTCATTGGTTCCTGCCCATTAAAATATATATAATATTTGCAATATTTAAGAGCTATTTTACTAAAAATCTAAATCTTACGGTTTGTTAAAGTCTTAAAGAAGATTTATTTGCTACGTCAACTTATGAAATAATTTTCTGTTATCTGCTCTTGGAGAGATATAAGTTGTCTGCACTTACATTGATCATTAAAAATTTTCAAATAATCTCTTGGATATATGTTTTGCTATTTTTAAAAAAAAATAATATATTTTATGTTCAGTTAAGAAAGGTTTATGTAAGGTTATTTTAAGTTATTATATATAAAGAATTAATGGTTCTCAATAAGAATGAATAAATTATTTATAAACATAGAGAATTGAAAAACTATTGAATTAAAATTAAATCAAAAATGTTAATCATTTAAATTTTACTATTTATTATAATTATTGGATCGACTAGTTTTTTATAAGAACAACTTATCTGAGTGGTAAATGCAAACTAATATAATTAATTAAGCCTTTAAGAAGTTTTAATTTTAATTTAATTGTTTATAATTCTTACCTTAGCTCTTAAATGATAAACATGGTATTTTTACTTTTAAAATAAACTATATTTTTTTTTTGATAGTAATAAACATCAACAGTATCAACTATATTACAATTCTCAAGCTTCTAGGTGTGGTCCTCTCCATTAAAATATTTTAGCTTTTAATTTGATCATTTTACTTAGATGAATCTGAGCTTGTATGAGAGGAGGGAGCACCGTTATCCATCATTTAAATTTAGTTAGCATCAGTCTCTCCATCTATATCTGATTCACTTTTATTCAATTCATTTTATGATTGAGGTTGCTAATATCTCTTTGTCAATTAACTGGATTACAATAACAAAAAATTCAAACTAGTTATATATAGAACTGTTCACAGAAAATTTTGAATATGACATTCACAAAGTTAGTTGACTGAAATACGCTTTGGACTTTTTAGTTTATGACATATAGGCCTAATTTAAACATTCTATAAAAGAGGTTATTAAATAAAGAATAACAAAATATCTCTCTTTCCTTAGTTGTTTTTAATAGTATCTCTTAGCTAAGTTATGTCAAGAAATGGAGAAATTTAGCCAGCTCTGATTTAAAATCTAAATATGATGGATTTTCAATGAGGTAATGCCTTTTTATGCATAAATATCTAGCTGTATTTTACAGACATTTATACTCGGCTTCTTAATTATCGCAAAGCAAAAACATTAAATCTTTTGTCTTATTGAAATACTTGAGTGGCTATCTAGATAGATTTCTAACACTTCTAATAAAAAACCTATGATAGTATAGCCGTGAGTACTTGAGAAATGACTCCATTCAATCAAATATACTGGAACGATATATCCATTTTTTAAATAATAAACTGATTCACCTTTTCATCAAGGATCATCTTCTCTCCAGTTCGATTGAATTCGTTTACAAAAGACTAATGTGTCTACTTTATCATATCATTTAAAAACTTTTAAAAATAAACAAACTATTCATGATAATTTCGTAGCTACTATATCTAAGATTTTGGCACTTGTAACCAGTAAGCCTCTGAATTGCTTATTGCATTCAATAATCTCACCATAATTCTCTTACTTGCCACTTACTGATAAAATGATGTGATCTGAAAATGAATCTGAAGCCTGATAGTTTTTTCAAATAAACTTCTTCATGCTTATGACATTTTTCATCTTAGACATTTATAAGTTGTAGTTCTAACTATAATTCAAAAGTTGAAGATGAATAATTGCAAAGTTTTAGTAGATCTTTTCTTTTTTATGCTTGCTGGCATCATCCTAAAAATATACTAAGAATAAAATGATTATATCCATATATTTGAAAGTCTTATAGGTAAGAGCTATTAGTTTTGCAACTTGGAAAGCTTCTTCTAGCACTTTATCAACCATTAAAATGGAGTCTGTTATTAATTACCAAAACTGCATGATACGTCTGCTTAATTCAAGAGTTAATTCATGAATAGCGGAGAAAATTTTCTGGTTCTAATAGTTGCAGATCTTACTAACTTTTAAAGGTAACTAAAATCAAAATATCGTTTTAAGATTGAGAAATTATTAATAATCAAGATTTAAATATTATAAAGTATGTTAAAGCTCTGTTATAAGGTCTTAAAGACTCCATTTTTGTATTTCCATCATCACATTCCAAATCTCTCGTTTTCAACAAAATCCTGAAAAATATTCGCGTTTGAGACCTCTTCGTTTAAGCATCACTTTGAGTCACTTTAAAGTTCGAGTTGTAGAAATCTCGACCACTTCTCAATTTAAGACTGTTACATTGAAGATACTGTAGAAGGAGGAGACTCCATTTTGTTTAGTAGAAATTTAATAAAAATTAGAGATTTAATAAATTAAATCTCTAATTTATTAAAACTTTTTAAGTTTTAATGTTTGAGAAATTCTAATCATACTAATAGTTTTAATCTATAACGAATTTTTATTAGAGATGTTTTAATTAATTTTAGTCTAAAATATATTAATTCAAACCAGGCCTGATTTAATTTATTAAATCTCTAATTTTTATTAAATTTCTACTAAACAAAATGGAGTCTCCTCCTTCTACAGTATCTTCAATGTAACAGTCTTAAATTGAGAAGTGGTTGAGATTTCTACAACTCGAACTTTAAAGTGACTCAAAGTGATGCTTAAACGAAGAAGTCTCAAACGCGAATATTTTTCAGGATTTGGTTGAAAACGAGAGATTTGGAATGTGATGATGGAAATACAAAAAATGGAGTCTTTAAGACCTTATAACAGAGCTTTAACATACTTTATAATATTTAAATCTTGATTATTAATAATTTCTCAATCTTAAAACGATATTTTGATTTTATCTAGAAATACGAAAATATATAGTGACGCCAAACAAATCTTGCTATAATCCTTGTTAATAACTTTCTTAAGAGGAGATAGTACTTTGAATATCATTTATTAGCAAATGCTCAATTTTATAGAAACTACACTTATCAATGAAGCTAAGTTTATTTACGTCAACTTGCTTCAGTATATTTATACTCAAGCAAATTTTTCTCATTTAGAATAATGCAAAGTTCGCGTACATAGTTTTTATCTAATAGCTTTCGTGAAATTTGATAATAATCTGTTCATAGTAACAAATATGCACTAAAAATATTTACTATCAAGATAAATTGATTTGCTTATTGTCTCACAAAGTTTGCTATGAATGCCTGCTATAGTCTGGTTGAGTCAATTTTCAAAATAAAGAAGTCATTTTAAAGAGATTCATCAGTTTTATCATCTTTGAATACAAATTCCATTGTGTAGTTTTTCTCTTCATTATCCTTATTAAATCTAACTTACTTCTTCCTCAGCATAATGTAAACTAAATCATTTATAAAAATTAATAATAGTTTCTATAATTTATTAACTTTAAATAAAAGCTTTTAATCGATATAATTAATTCAATTAATAATTTCAATAAAAAATATTAAGACTCAGTTTATTTCTTATCTTGGTAATCATTGAAGCTAGAAATAAAATATTGAAAGTGAATGGTGCTGTAGAATAGTGCTCTTTAGTGTAAACTCTATCGTTTTAAAATGAATTTAAAAAGCCAATGTCTTGCCCGTTCATTTCTATGATTTACTGATTCTCATAATTTTTCTAATTCAAAATTCAGACTATGGATTATGATTAATGGCACAGACAACTGTTCTTTAAGGACTCGCCATTGTGATCATCTAGTATTCCAAATAAGTATTTCAGACTATGATTCTGATGCTCTTTGTCCTTCGGAGATTTCTAACATGCTCAGTGAGTAAGTACAAGATTTATTGATGTTAGACCTCCATTTTACTTTAGTTAATTCTTATTTTATCCATAATTCTGTACTCCCAGTGGTACTGAATAAGATAGGACATGCCAAGCATGAAAGGTAGTAATATTGCCAAATAATACACATTTATGGAGCTCACAGTTTTGTCGAAAGCATTAATGAGTTATATGAAACAACAAGATAGCGTAATTCACAGTATGAAATTCTGGATAGTCTTGATTAATTTATTGTATAAATGAACTACAAATAGCTTACTTATACAAACTCCAAATGTTAAGATTTGCAAAATAATACTGATCACATCTACGTATTTAACATTGAAGTGAAAATTTGGGAATAGAACTTCTACCCCAATTATAGCTATTAACATTATAAAAGGTTAGAATTAAATATTTCCAAAAAGAATTCGAGATAGTCATTGCGGTGATCAATTTTAGTGTAAAACTACTTTTGACTTGGTAATTTTAAAGTAATCACTCTTCTAGAAAGATTTGAGTGCACATTAGTATTGCGAAATTGAATGCATTAATTAATTGAAGTGCCACGTGCAACAATTATAAAAATCTGAATGTAAAATATAGTATTGTAAAGTCCCAATTGATCTACCGGAGTTTTTATTAGGAATACTTTTAGAATAATATGCAAATAAAATCCAACTAGGAAGGTCAGTAATAATATTGATAAATTTAGTTTTATAAAGAGTGAATTAAAAGAAATTTTTAAATGCACTCGTCATAATGGGAATAGTAGTTTGAATGGTAGAATTGTCCTTTATTTAAGTAATGCTCTTCTACTTGTAGCAAGTGATCCCTAGCATTAAAATCTTTACTACATATTTCAATAGCATTGCCATTTTAATAAAAAGATAAACCTTTATTGACCCCCGAATCCATGTAAACTTAATTATAATTTATTTAGGTTTAACACTCAACTCTATAATTAAAAAGGTATTTGTTTAGTTTTCGACAATCCAAGTTTCCTTAATATTTATGTCATATATCTGAGATTATATGATTACAGTGAGAGTCTATATCGGGAAGAGAGCCTCTGAAATCATAAATGCTCCGTAGACAGGTGCCGTAATCACCTAACTCATATTAATGGAACGCATTGCAAGTGATATCCGTTTTGAGGAAACCAACTGCTTTAATATCGATAATTAACTCATAAATTAAAAATTTGAATTTAAGAAAATATCACATTCAAAATTGACTTTATTATTCCGAGAGTCTAACAAATAAAATGTTTAAGTTAACCCAAAACAATTATACGATTAAATTTGAAACTAAAAATTATAGTATAATCAAAGTTCTAATTATTAAATATTTTGATATTTGGTGTTTTTTGAGATTATAAAGCTTGCATAGTGGTATTTTGATTGATGTTTTACCTTAGCAAATCTAAAGTATGATTGTTAAAATTGTTAGGCATAATAAGATTGCTTTCTTTAGGTGAACTTAATTTAAGTTGATTTTTGTTTTATTTAGAGAAATACCTTTAAGAACCCTTTGATTATAGTTGCTAAATGAATTCCTTCTCTTTAGCTGATACTTTTAGTAAATTATTCTTTAGTTTTAAAAGGTGCAATTCATCATTAGCTTTTTACAATGGTTACTCATTTCATTTCCCCTTTAATGCTGGATTTTGATATTTTTGTAAATGAGATTAAATTTTATTCACATCAGGGTTTTTATCTAAATCATTATAATAATTAATTTGAATATGGATTATTAATTCATTTGACATATTCCTCTCTATTAACAAATCTTGACTCATTCTCCTCGAGAGAACATTACTGGAGACACTTTCACTCTTCAACTTATTGAACACTCTATAAGTACTACTACCAGCAAATTGACTTATATCCGAAATGGAAAATCTTCTGTCTGTGAGAAATTTTAGGGTTGAAAGTCTCATGTAGCCTATTCTTTTTAAGATATCAAAGTGTCTCTAAGAGAATATAAATTCTTTTGTGAAACTTAGCCTTGATAATCATAAATATATTGAGGGCTGTTATATCTTTTCCATTTTATTTTCTCTGTAGATCTAAACACAAAGAAATAAACAAAAAGTCACAATAAGTAGTAATATAATAAAATGATTTAGATAAATAATAAAGAATACAAACCTCAAAGTATTTGCAAATAAGTTTTTATGCGATACATACAAAGCAGGACTATGAAGACCTCCAGAATTTATTGAAACATAAGAATCTCTTCAACTGCCATCAGAAATATACTTAAAGGCTGTTGAGTTTTTCCTGTTTACATTTAGAATATTTTTTTTATGATGAAAGGAGATCATTTTAATTTAGTTTCTATTAGCTAGTTTGATAGATCTTAATACCGTGATTATCAAGCAAATCGATAAATCTGTACTTACTGTGGATGTGAAGAGCCAAAATATTTTTAGTAAAGAACATTCCAGATTCTCATATTGAGGATGTTCTGATTCTATAAATAGTCCTCCATTGTTTTTGACAATATAAGAATCTCTTCCACTAACATCTCCCAAGTAGTGGGTATTTTTAAAGTGAAACGTTCGTTCTAAATTCGACATAATTAATTGATTAATAAAAGTTAATATACTTCTGATATAATTATCAAAGAATACCTCCCAACTTAATTTAATAAAAAAATTCAAATTCCCATAAAAACAAGTTTATTAGGTGATAAAAAAAATAACAAGAAATTACCAATTTTTGCGTTTCAATTTGATTAATAAAATTTAATTGATATTAAGAATTAAATTCTTACTCTCATTATTTATACTATTAAAAGTTTAGAAATAAAAATTATAAATAGAGCAATAATATAATAATCTTTACAATGAATATCGATGACAACGATCATTATGAATCGTAACAGAGAAGGATTTTGCAACAAAAAATGAATTGGTAATATATCAATATTCTACTCTTTTTAGTACAATCTTATTCATTAGGTTTATAATAACTTACTTCTTCTTTGAAATATTGATAGGATGGAATTAGTTGTACTATTTTTATTCATTTAATACATTTCATTTAATTAGTGAATAATGCTCAAAGCCAATCCATTATTGGCTACTTGTCCCTATATTCTTAGTTGAGGGGCTTGATATTATTTTTGGAAAGACCAATCAAAACAGGATTTTTAGGATTGGAGCATTATCAATATGCTAGTATACTTTCCAATATACATGATATGGACTCTAGTAAGATTTTTATGGCTCAAATCGATTCATTAAGAAACTCCAGAGGGCATTGCGGATAATTTGAAATAGGTAATCGCTTTATGGATAAGTATTTCTTTAATCTTCACATATATTGCTACTGTTTTGAGACTGATGCTTGAATAATATTGTCAGCATCATTTTTTCTTTAAGTTTATAGTTGAGTGGACGAGGCCTTGAAAGATTAAATAGTTAAGATTAGAGAAGCAACTAAGAAAGTCTTTTTGCATCATCTGAAGGTCTTAATTCACAAGAAAAATAGTAAATTAAAAAAAATTAAACTATGATTATTGGTTCGATTAGATGTAGAAGAGAGATTAAATGAATCCTCAAACTTTTCTTCTAGTTTTAAACAAGTATAAGTTGAAATCGATAACAATATTACTCCTAATCATTACAGAGAAAGACTAACTGAACGATAATTGAATAAAGAATTTTCAAAGAGATCCTCCAGCATGATAACCAGATTAAACAAGACTGCTTCAGAGTTAAGCTCCTCAATCGAAAATTAACTAGTTTACACTGTGATATCTGAAATTAATAATACATTCCCCATCTGTCACTTAGAATTTGAAAGAAATGATGAAGTCAAAATTATGCCCAAATGCTTTCATACTTTTCACATTTATTGCATTGATTAATGGTCAAAGCTTTAAAGCAGGTGTCCGATGTGTAATAAAAATCCAAACTTAGCTTTAAGCTAATCAAGATTAATTTTATAATGAATTATATGTGAATTTAAGTATGTTAATAAGCTTTAATGTTTCCTAAAATATTAAGTCTAATTTAATATATAATCTAATAAAAATGGATAAATATAAATAAGCTAAGATTTCTAAGGAATTTTTAGAGAGACAAAATTTTAAGCAAGAATTCATAAATGGCATTAGAAAATGCATTATAAAAGTCCCAATGATTGTGATTACTTAATTTTACAATTTAGTAGCTCCTTTCTGATTGCAGAGACATAAGAAACTGACTATGACTTGATTAGTAAACAAGATTAGTGATTTATAATTAATATGCACTAATACTGATTAATTGAGACAGCATTTTATTTTCGATAAACTTACAGAATAGTTAAACAAGAATTTTACAGTTTAAAACCTTGAAATTTCAAAATAACACATGCTAAAATCCCAATACTAAAAATGAAATACAAATATTAGATAAATATAGATCTCTCACTTGCTATAGTTATGCAATACTGAGGAAAAATGGTCTTAAATTTCTATTCAAAATAACATACTATTTGATAGCCAATAAGAGGTGGGCATAAATGCAGTCTCTTAATTTTAAGAGATAAAAAATTTGGTAGCTATTTGCAATATAAATTTTGAATTTTTTGGACTGTGTGAAAAACATGTTAAAACTTGGGTTCAAAGAAAAAAAATTTATGGGCAATAGTATGGATATCTAGGAGGAATAGCTTTTGCCATTTTAAGCGCAAATATAGTCCAAGCTTATCAAAGTGATGAAAAATTTTTGAATTACTTGAATGATCCAAATATAAAACATAAATAAAAGCTTAAGTACTTTCTATTGAAATTCTTCAAATTCTATTCATGTTTGAATCAAAACCCCAAAA
>ARYC01019131.1:0-39228 GCA_000711775.1 Oxytricha trifallax | reverse complement strand
ATATAAATGCTAATTTTATTATTTAAAGTAGTTTTTATAAAAAACACATTTGGAAATTATCTAAATAAAGCATTTAGATAATGATATAAAATATATAAAAACAAATTTAACTTATTTGTTATTTTAAAGCCAAATTAAAAAAATTTGATAAATTATGTTATAAAAAATAAAATAAATTATATAAATTTTCTTTTTATTTTAAGCTGTAATTAATATCTCTCATAATATTTATGAATATCATAATAAATTTGATTCTAAACTTACAATGTAATCATGTTTTATATTGAATCCTATAGTTAATCTTTTATAATCAATCCAACAAAGAATATATTTTCCAATTAAATTTAGAATATAAATAAATATTTTGCTATAATCTCTATTTATTTTTTTATAAAAGTCTCCTTTATAAATAATTTTTCTTTTAAATATAAATAGCTATATTGATCAAATAATGTGTATTTTTATTTAAATAGAAAGTTAATTGTTTTAAAATAAATAAAATAAGCTTCATATTTATCTCAAATTATGATTACATCTATATTATGTAAATTATAAAATACAATTTTTAATTTTAATTTTAATTTTATATTTAAAATAAATTTATTTATATTTATTGATAATTTGCTTAGATTTGAGATTCAATCTCCAAATTTGAGATTTGGAAAAGGAAATTTCCTCAGAAATTTAGAATTGCAACTATGTCGAATCTCAAATGTTTAGAATTGAGGAGTCAAATTTATGATTGAAAGTTAGATTGCCATCAGATCAATTTGTGAAATGTCTAAAATGCAATGTGGAATCCCGACGATCAATTTGTTTCCAATTCACAAATTTCTTAAGATTGATTTCAAAATTTCTTCAAATTCTAAATAAATGTCTCAATATAAATAAATAAATTTACGATATATAAAAATAGATATAAAAACAATATAAATTGAGAATTTAAGCTATATTACTTGAGATTCATATATTTTATATTTTAAACATAAATTTTTCCTTTAAAATATCAATAAATAAAAAAGCTTTATTTTTATGGAATAAAATATGAGTCTAAATATATAAAGAGTAAAATAGATAAATTTGAGAAATAAATTTTATTTATATACAATAAGATAATTTAAATAAATATTTTTTGTTCTTTATATATCAATATATTGAATTTTAAATAAAGTGAGATTGATTTGTAAAGTATATTGATAGTTAATTGTTAAATGTATTTGTTTAAATCGATTAAATTTTAGCTGAATTAAAATAAGCTTAATAATGAATGTTTATAGCCCTTCAAAACCCCAAAACATCTTCTCGATTAAATTTGGGATTTTATTGCACTGGTTGGAATTAATGACCTCAGGCAAGAGAGATTTGAAGTCTGCGCTTTTGCAGGAATTGAGAGCTAAAGCAAGTGTACATGAACGAGACTATGGTCCTTTGAATTCCAAAATAGAAGATAAGTTTTAAAATTTAATAGTATTAATAGTTTAATTAAAATTTGAATTAATGAAAAGAGGGAGATTCAAAACGAGTGCCCCATGAACCTTTCAAATGACGCAACTCAGCTCATAGATGTCAAAAGTAGGGTAAGGACCACATATTCTTCATATACGCACTGTGCTCTATCCAATGGTAAAGTATGGGACCGAAATAAAATTCGAACTTTTTTCCCACATTACTGATCATTGGAAACTGCACTTTGAAGGCCCTAAAATAAGTTAAATTGTGAAGTTTAGAATTTCGCTATTTATCGATATTAAATCATCACTATACCAATTTATAGATCTATACGATAATAAACCCAAAAACCCCAATACATATATGCGTGATGAATCTATAAGTTGGTATAGTGATGATTTAATATCGATAAATAATGAAATTCCAAACTTCACAATTTAACTTATTATAGGGCATTCAAAGTGCAGTTTCCAATGAGCAGTAATGTGGGAAAAAGTTCGAATTTTATTTCGGTCCCATACTTTACCATTGGATAGAGCACAGTGCGTAGATGAAGAATATGTGGTCCTTACCCTACTTTTGACATATGTGAGCTGAGTTGCGTCATTTGCAAGGGTCATGGGGCACTCATTTTGAACCTCCCTCTTTTTCTTAATTCAAATTTTAATTAAATTATTAATACTATTAAATTTTAAAACTTAACTTCTAGGGTGGAATTCAAAGGACCATAGTTTTGTTCATGTACACTTGCTTTAGCTCTCAATTCCTGCAAAAGCGTAGACTTCATGTCTCTCTTGCCTGCGGTCATTATATCCAACCAGTGCAATAAAATCCCAAGTTTAATCGAGCAGGGGTTTTGGGGTTTTGAAGGGCTATAAGCATTTATTATTAAGCTTATTTTAATTCAGCTAAAATTTAATCGATTTAAAAAAATAAATTTAACAATCCACTATCAATATACTTTACAAATCAATCTCAATGTATATAAAATTCAATATATTGATATATAAAGAACAAAAAATATTTATTTAAATTATCTTATTGTATATAAATAAAATTTATTTCTCAAATTTATCTATTTTAGTCTTTATAAATTTATACTCATATTTAATTCCATAAAAATAAAGCTTATTTATTTATTGATATTTTTTAAGAAGAATTTATATTTAAAGTATAAAATATATGAATCTCAAGTAATATAGCTTAAATTGTCAATTTATATTGTTTTTATATCTATTTTATATATAGTAAATTTATTTATTTATATTGATACATTTTTTTAGAATTTGAAGAAATTTTGAAATCAATCTTAAGAAATTTGTGAATTGGAAACAAATTGATCGTCGGGATTCCACATTGGATTTTAGAAATTTCACAAATTGATCTGATGGCAATCTACTTTGAATCATAAATTTGACTCCTCAATTCTAAACATTTGAGATTCGACATAGTTGCAATTCTAAATTTCTGAGGAAATTTCCTTTTCCAAATCTCAAATTTGGAGATTGAATCTCAAATCTAAGCAAATTATCAATAAATATAAATAAATTTATTTTAAATATAAAATTAAAATTAAAATTAAAAATTGTATTTTATAATTTACATAATATAGATGTAATCATAATTTGAGATAAATATGAAGCTTATTTTATTTATTTTAAAACAATTAACTTTCTATTTAAATAAAAATACACATTATTTGATCAATATAGCTATTTATATTTAAAAGAAAAATTATTTATAAAGGAGACTTTTATAAAAAAATAAATAGAGATTATAGCAAAATATTTATTTATATTCTAAATTTAATTGGAAAATATATTCTTTGTTGGATTGATTATAAAAGATTAACTATAGGATTCAATATAAAACATGATTACATTGTAAGTTTAGAATCAAATTTATTATGATATTCATAAATATTATGAGAGATATTAATTACAGCTTAAAATAAAAAGAAAATTTATATAATTTATTTTATTTTTTATAACATAATTTATCAAATTTTTTTAATTTGGCTTTAAAATAACAAATAAGTTAAATTTGTTTTTATATATTTTATATCATTATCTAAATGCTTTATTTAGATAATTTCCAAATGTGTTTTTTATAAAAACTACTTTAAATAATAAAATTAGCATTTATATTACTTTTTATATATAAATTGATAAAATACTTACCTATAATATTTAAATGAGATCTAAAAATATTTATAAATTCTCTGTTTATAATCTAAATGCAATGAGCCTTCAACTATGTTGAATTGTATAATATTTCAATTTGAAAGTAAATTCAAATGTGAATGTATTGAGATATTTGAATTTCATCCTTCAAATGTTGATAAATTTGATGATTGATTCTTGAATTGCAATTAAATTGAATTGCAGATATTTTGAATTTTTATGTTGTATTCTCAATTCCAAAAAATTTTTGAATCATTCAGCTTTCAAATCTATCACCAATTTTACCTATATTAGATTAAAAAAATTAAAAAAGAACTAAACAAACTTAATACAAAGAAATTTGTCATGATAGCATACCGTGACCAAGCGAGAATAATAGCAACAGTTGTATAGAAAGCGGGGGTACGGTTGGTTATCGTTACGATTGCAGCCCACTGGTTTATACAGATATAACTGAAGACTGCAAAACAAAATCTGAGATTAACAAATTTTAACACAAGCTCGGGTCGGCACCAGTTTTGAGGGAATAACTCATTACAAGCAACTGTTCAGTTTATTATTAATTTTTAGGTTTGATTAATTATTTATTCTGTTTTTTATTAATAAATTATTTGTAATCTTGAATTATTTGTTAGGTCTGAGGAGTCTGGATTGATTTTATTATTATTTGAAGTAATTAAATTTTTTATTTTAATTTATTTTTTTTTATCTTTATTTAACATATTTTTTATCATAAGTAAGTTTAAATTACATATTCCTATACATATAGGAGTCAAGCCCACATAAGTTTATTTTTATTTTGAACTTATAATTTAGGATATTTAAAGAATTTAGGGTTCATATTTTGAACCAAGCAAGGGCAATACAGGAAATCTCTAATTTCCAACTTAATTTACAAAAGCGTAATTTTATTTTATATTTTAATTTTTAAAATATTTTATCTTAAATTTTAAGATACTTTAGATTTGATTATAAATTTATAAATACATTAATAACTTCTTTATTTATATAAAATTTGAATGTTCATAAAAATTTGATCAGCTTATTACTAATTAAATACTTTTACATTTCTAGTTAAGCAATAATAAGTCTCGACTTTTTAGTTTCAAAATCTTCAGATAAGTTTAAATAAAATAATATTTTGCATTTATTTATTGATATTTTATTACTATCCAACAATATTTTAAGCAAATTCGTTCTAAGTAGTTATTAATAATAAATTATAGAATTTATTTAAATATAAATTTAAATCTAAGTTAATTTGATGTATTTTTAAATTAGTAAGCATATTTAAATATAGTATATGAAAATTATAATTTAAATTAATTTAATTGAAGCTGATTTCAAGAAACTTATAAATAATTCTTATATAACATATTCTTTAATCAATTTGATAATCTAATTTCATTTTATGTTATTTATTTTTAAATAAATAGGAAATTTTGATTATAAATTTAATATCTTGAATGAATAAGAAAATTTTAGAAACTTTAACTGTAATGAATTCAAAATTGTTAAGAAATATATGCTATAAAATTAAAAATAAAGTTTCTATTATAAAAAGCTTAAAGTTATTTTTAATTTTCTTTAAATTTTTTACTTTGAAATACCTTCTCTAATACTTTA
Source organism: Oxytricha trifallax (assembly GCA_000711775.1). Lineage (NCBI taxonomy): Eukaryota > Ciliophora > Spirotrichea > Sporadotrichida > Oxytrichidae > Oxytricha > Oxytricha trifallax. Next base: position 33,970 of record ARYC01019131.1, on the reverse strand, counting down.
GTATAAATTTACTTTTATCCTCACAGGTCTTTTAATGAGATAGATTCTAAAGCAGCAGTTAATACATGATAGTAGCATCTCCTAACAAGATTTTTAGTTATCTTTTACTAAATAGCAGCTCTTCTAAAGGCTGCCAATACCTTAGTTATTATTCTAACTTACTTTGATTAAGCTCTTGTATTCAAGGGATTCAAGTCTCTATTTTTAATCCAAGAGTACATAAGCTCTGCTGGAGCTGGCCTGTAATGATAAGGCCCAAGAAACATGAGTGGTAATTAGAGCATGTCATACTTTGCTATTACTTCTTAAGATCTGTGATAGGGAGCGTTATCAATCATGATAACAGTATTCTTTCTCCACTCCAAATCTATAACATCTAATGTAAGTGCAAGCTTGCTCAAGAAGTACATAAATGAGTGTTGATGAGTTCTTCCCCTATTCACAGTATAAAACAACTCTCCAGTACTTGACAATCCAATAATCAAGTTCATTTGACGAGGCCTCTAAGATTTTGTAACTCTATTCTTAACATAAGGATTTGTCCAGCCTCTCTCTTCTTCTCTCATCAGTCTAGTGCAATACTGATTCATCAATGTTAATAATTCTCTTGCATTCACTTAGAAAAAGTATGAATTATTAGGCTGTATACTAGCGTTGAAGCTTACTACTGTTATTGTTATGAAGGTTCGTTATTTACTTACTTACTTGTATGTCATCATTAGTTCATTCTTAAGGAACCTTCGAATCATCTTTTTTGAAGAGTGAAGCTGGATCTTTGACACTAAGCTTTTCTGTATATCTGATATTTGGATTGGCACTTAGTCATAAGTAAGCATATTCACTATATGAGTGTGAGCTCTACTGTATTTGCCTCTATTAACTTACTTAAGATTCCAAAAGTTTGCTTTTTTTAAGGATTGTTAAGGTACCTTCTTAACTTATAGTATGAAATGCCAAGCCTCTTCATAATCTGCTAGCAGTTTAGCTATTCAGACATCCTTAGTCTTTGAGATTCCTGAGCCAGCTTTAGCTCTTTTTGCTGCTGCTCCTTTTCTTTCCTCATGATCTTGAGTAATCTTCGAGGCAATATAGCTTAAAGCTAAGTATGCTATCCAAAGACTGGAAATGCGTCTTTCATTTTATGGTTCTCTAGTACTTTCTATTCTAATTCCTTCATATGAATTAAAGGGGCTCTTTCGAGCATGCCTTTAGGTTCTAATTCTGATTAGGAATACTCAGTGTAGAGCTCAAGTGTTATCTGGCCAAGAGTCTTTATTTATTGGGCATCTAGTAACCATTCCTTAAATCCTCCTAGTTTACTTACTCTATAGGTTTCCTGAGGATCAATTATAAAGCCTTTGAAATTCAAAGATTCTAATGAATCTTCCAGATCATAGTAGTAGTTAAGCATCTCTCTTTTACTTACAGTCTCGATCTCAACATCAGCAACTTTAATGTTCCTTTAGAATAGCATACTGGTTGTTATATAATCTGCAGTATTGCTTTCATCATCTGTTTCACTACTTGAGCTTCGCTCAGTATCTGAACTACTAGAGCTTTTATCTTCTTCCTCTTATTGGAAAAATTCAACCAGCTTAGACTATCTCTTTTTAGAACTTGATTCCATAAGTTCAGTGCTTAATTTCCTAATAATGGATTACTTTGGTGCTGGTAGGAAATCCGCATGCGGACATCGGATCATGCTGAAGGCATTTCATAATAGTGAAAATGACTATCTCATTGTAGTAACAGTGCTGTCTTTATGAGCCAATATTTGGCTATTTAAAACGGCTGATGGCACCTCCTATTAGAATTTAATGAACCAAGCGTAACTTACTGGCATCAATTTTTAAGACCTAGCTTAGAAGTGCAAAAGCAAGAAAGAGCTCTACAACTTTCTCATCCAGGATTGTCGGGCCTTCTTACCCAAGCCTGATTCAACCAACATTTACTTCTTCAAGTCCATCATAAAGCAAAGAAGGAGGTAAGCATCTCTCCTTAATTGTAACCGTCTTCATAGTACATCAGAAGAGAAGACGTCAAATTGTCCGCAGTGCCTCACATAGAGGGACTTACAGTCCAGGACTTCCTCGATTATGCGAGCGACATTTCCAGACTACTCAACTTTCTCCCTGATGAGCGAGACTGGGTCCACTTAGACAGGCAATGGATCTGTGATTTGCTCTATACCTTAGACACCGACGGTGTCACCAACATGATTCATGATGCAATGCTTTAACGGAAAGAAAGGCTTGAGCAAAGCAGAGACCTAGTCATTGAAATGAGACCTGAATTTGTTGACGCCTCTCTAGATGCCTCAGCTTCAGCAGTAAGTTTACTCTCTTTACATTTCCTTTGTAGCCGAGAGAGGCAAAGCTGTGAATCTCATGAAGGACTATCTAAAAGAAAGAGAACAAGAGATGAAATTGAAGAGGTGAAAGATTATGAGACAGCCTTGAAGTCAGACAGGCAGCTCTTTCTATAAGAAACTAAGAGGCTGAAGCAAGAGCATGATAACTTGGAAAGTGAAGTACTTGACTTACGCAAAATGAAGGAGCAAGTTGCAAGACTTCGGCTCTCAGAATCTGGAAGGGCAGGTGCAGAACTTCAGCCTTTGACTTCTGCTGGTCTCTATTCTCATCCATTCTCTGAACACTACTAATAGATAGAGTTAGAATATGGTGAATTCTTTTAGAAATTGAGCTTTAAAATCATCTTCTTTTTAACCCCTCTCTTTAGGGGTTCCTATGATCTATATCATTTTTCAAGTTTTTCTTTTAATTTGAAGCCTTCTTCAACCAGGCTTCCATACTTTCTTCGACCTCTTCATGCTCCTTGTAAGTTTCACTAAAAGACTTGTCCTGCAACTCCTCCTTACAAGTATAACTCACTTTTCAACTAAGTCTTAATCTGCTCTGCCTTCTCATAAGCCTTCCTACTTCTCTTGTTAGTCTTTTTCTTTCCTTCCTTGCTCTTCGATCTTTCTCTGCCTGGCTCTTAAGTGATCTCCTCATATTGGCGCCTCACGCCGTTTTTGAAGATCTTCTCAACTTCACTAATAGGCTTGTCTTAGAGCGCAGGGTTCTGGCTCATCTTCTCTACAATGAATTCTATGATAGAAGGTTAATAGAACCCTAATTTACTTTGAGTGTCTGGCTCTTCAGCCACAGCTTCAGTTTTCATTTCCTCTTCAGAGGGCTTCTTTGCTTCCTCGATATCCTTTTTGGCTCCTATGAAAGAACTTTCTACTTTTTCGACTATCTTCTCCACTATAGCCTTTACAACTGCAACTTAATGATCGATGACTATAATTTATTCAGAAGTAACTTCGGGCTCCTTTGCTTGATGAATAATATCCATATCAATAGCTTCTTATTTGTCTTACAAATTAAATTATACTTCATTGAACTCTTTGTCTAATATAAGGTCGATCTCATTCTACTCTACGTAAAGAAGCTACTCAGCACTATCTTTGGAGTTGAGTCTATACAAACTCTTTGCCATCTGCCCTTAGTATTAAGTCTTCCAATTCTTCCTATAATCTGCTCTTCAGACCTTTTAGAGAAGACATCTGCTATAATGAGGTAAGAACCTCCGTTCTAGTTGATTTCATCATTCGTCTGAATGTCAGTCCCTCTTCCATGAGCTTCATTCAGCAAGTATATTCCATATTCCTTTTTCGCATTCTTCATTAGGTATCTGCCTTCAATCATGGATTCGATATTGGCGGCTTGCCCTCTGCTTAAACTTGTGAAGTCGTAGCCCGATCTCAAAAGGCCTATCTCTATTGCATTATAGTTAGTTGAAGCCACTATTAGAACTGGGGAGGGCTTAGCTGCTCTATTATAATTTCTTTGATCTTAGCCAAGTAATCACTCTAATTAGTGCTCACAAACACATCAGGGTATTGAGTCTTTTTATTTCCCTAGAGTTTATCAAGAGTGGGAAATACTACAGGTATAGCTTGAAAAGCTAGCTTTAAACAGTTCTCTTCAGTAAAAGAGAGATTGCTCCCAGAAAATCCCATCACTTTATGAGCTTGCTGAAAGTACTCAAGAGAGTTGATTATAGTATCAACAAAGCCATCAAACATAATCCAGTCGTACTCGTCCACTAATACGTAGCTTTGCTACCATACACTCACAGCCTTGCTGTTCTTTTGCATCTTCTTTAATTAGGGCTAAGTGTAGAAATAGATGCCAGTATCTTTGGCAAAGAAGTTTAGATTGCAATTAAGCTACATTGCTTTAATGACTCTCTAGTATCGTTTGAAGTCTCTTTGCACTAAGTGCTCATTCTTGCTGAGTATAAAGACTGATCTTTAAGTTTTAAGAGCAATAAGGATTGCTAAAGCAATGCATATTAGGGTCTTCCCATTGCCAATACCAAAATGAATGAAGTGATTGCTGTTAAGGTTGTCACAGATATAGTTTAAACATAAGACCTGAGAGCAGTAGAATTTGAAGCCTAAATTTTACTCCAAAGTTTCTAATTCGGCACTTACTCTTAAGAGTTCCTCTGGAGACCTGCTATTGAATCTGGATGCTACTTGGTTTTATAAGTTCTCATTCTTGAATAGCTAAAGAAGGTCATTAACAGCCTTTTCAGAGAAGGCTTCCATAGTCCTTGGCAATTGCATTATTCTATCAAGGTCAGAGAAGTCACAGTTTAGACAGTTGTCAATAGTGTGAATGCTTAACTATACATTTTTCTCGACTTGCGCATTCACAATCAATTACTATACTTTCCTGATTTGTTCAATCTTCCCTACCCATTATTGATCTCTGCTTTGCAGTCTTTAAGCAAGGCCTTTCATAAAATGCACCATTGAGACTTTGTCGATGACTTCTTGCTTTTATAAGAAGGTTGCCCTTGTTGAAGATATGTAGTCTTTTAAAGACTCTAAGTTAGGGGCAGAGCATAAGGCACATATTCTTACAGAGTACTCTGTATACTCTACTGGAATGTCTCTTATAAGGTTCAATCCACAGTCTTGCTTTAGCAAGATAATAAAAGGCACGTTCATTATAAAGAAGGAATTTGGTATTAGTTTGATGACCTAAGGGTCAATTGAAAAGTAGTGCCATGTTTAAGCCAAAAGCTGAATGATCCTGGATTAGAGTCGTTTAGCTTCTAGACTATAGCAAGCTGCTTACTTAGACATGTTGCCTCAGTAATAAAGACCAAGTTGGCTAAGCCTATAGCTTGTCTAGCCTTGGGTGGCCTTATAAGTAAGAGAATTGCTTCTTATATTAAGTTCTCTGGCTGATATTTTTCCCCTGTATAGTAACTGAGGGCAGCCAAGAAGATACGAGCCTTGGAGTTTTAGTCTAGCTTTTAGTTACTTGAGATCAATCTGTAATTAAATAGAAGAGCCCTTGGTTCACTTAGGGTTCATTTGTCATCTCAAAGTGCTAAGGAACGAAAAGAGTGATTGGGTGTTGCGGGCCATTATATCTTGAAGGATCTGTTCCTTTTATTAATAATTTGATTATTTGAAACTTTCAAATTGTTTGACCAACATCTCATGGCCAATGATTGAGCCATAGTTAATAACCAGCTAAGGTAAGGGTCTTGGAGCTTGCATTGATTCACTTGCTAAGCTCACAGTAGTCTGGAACTCACTCACCTTCATTTCCTCGTTTGAGAGGGAGTGGTTAAGATTTTCAGAGACCAGTGACTTGGTATCACTGATGTTCTTGGCTTTCTTGCTTTTGTTATTGTTTATAAACTTTCTCACAACGTTCTTAAAATCCCATGTCTTTTAATAGCCTTTGAAATCTTCCTGCTACAACAGGAGACTCAAATCATAGTTGTTTAAATGTAGGAATTCCTTTGCTCTATTGATTTTGACGCTATCTTGGGCTCCCTTGTACTCAGCTTTAATGCCCTTCACTTTGCCGCCCTCATCAATATTAGCCTTGGCTTCAAGATTTTCAAAAATCCGATCACCCTGGTCAAGAAGTTGAGCTAACTATTCATTTGAATTATCATTCCTTAACTCTAATTTAGGTGCTTAGTAAAGGAAAAAAGCTTACCAGGGCTTCGTTCTTCTATCTATAGGGGAAAAGACTCAGCAAGCTGATCCCGCTCTTGGGCTGGATTCATGGTATTTTTAAGTTTTGATTATAGTATTATATACTGGATTTTAAATTTAATAGGTGGATTATTAAAAAATACCACTGGATTCTTCAAATTTACTATAAGAAAAACCTCTCTCCTTACTTATCCAGTGGATTTAAAGAGCTACAGCCCGCAAACCAGTTCAAATGCATTGCTTATGTTAATACCAACATATAAGGTGAAAAAAGTAGGCTTGCAAGAAATGGCGGACCCGCCATGGGTCTTGAGTGCTTTTCGAGTCTGGCCTCATTGAAAATTGGCTTTTTGGAAAAATCGAAAAATCCGAGGGCCTAATGGTGAATTCAACCCTATACTGTTCATAACGTACATATAACCAGTAGAAATGTGTAGTGAAAGTAGAATGGAAAGCAAAGGCACTCGTTTTCGAAAATCGAGGTCATGGTTGAAGGGGGTCCAGACTGGCTTTGGATTCTAGACTTCCGACTGGATTTTAGACCCTATAAGAGGGGGGGTTTGTACTAAAGTTGAATTTTTGGAAAAAGTAGTTGGGAAAGCTACTGTATTTTATGGACATATGGACTTAGTATAGTATAAGGAACACTTTCAACAATATATGATCACTAGAACACTCAAACTGCAATTAGCAGCATTCTTAAAGACTCTCTTTCTAAGACTCTTTAATTGGCCCTCTTATAATAAGTTAAATTGTGAAGTTTGGAATTTCGCTATTTATCGATTTTAAATCATCACTATACCAACTTATAAATTTATCATGCATATATTTATTGGGGTTTATATATTCAATACAAATTCCTTTAGGATATAGAGATAAATTGTAAATATACTCAAAAAGTTTCGAAAATAATGGGAAATATTGAAATCGATTTTTCTCGGTTGGTAAGTTAGATGGTAAGAGACTGAATTAAAATCTTTAGTGATTGAGTGGAGAATATTTCTTCTCCTAGAGTCAAATCAATAGCTAATTACATAAAAGAGATAAATCAAAAATATATCTGAAATTCAAATTAAAGTGTGAAAACTTAAATGTAACAAACATCACTTATAGAAATTCTTAAAGTAATGAAATTTAGATTTTTATGAAGAGCATGTTCTAATCTATCTTTTATCATCTAAAATTTTTTCAATATCTATTCAACTGAGCGGAGAAAAGCCTTAAACCCTTCTTTATAAATTTCTCAGATTTTTGAAATTGAATTTCAAAAATCTGAAATTTATAAAGAAGGGTTTAAGGGTTTTCTCCGCTCAGTTGAATAGATATTGAAAAAATTTTAGATGATAAAAGATAGATTAGAACATGCTCTTCATAAAAATCTTAATTTCATTGCTTTAAGAATTTCTATGAGTGATGTTTGTTACATTTAAGTTTTCACACTTTATTTTGCATTTCAGATATATTTTTGATTTATCTCTTTTTTGTAATTAGCTATTGATTTGACTCTAGGAGAAGAAATGTTCTTCATGTGATAATCTGCTTAAGATTTGATTTGAGTTTTTCATCATCTAATTTGCCAAGCGGAAAAATCGATTTCAATATTTCTCATTATTTTCGTAAATTTTATGCCTTATTTTTTATTTATCTCTGTATTTTAAAGGAATTTGTATTGGAATATATATATATTTTTCGATAGCTTAGGGTATGGGCTACAACTTTTATCCTACTCATCTTCCATGAATCTCACACTGAAGGAAGTTATTGAAGGAAAAGAAAAAAATCGATGCCTTGACTTTTGACTTCAATATGTCTCTAACCTAATGTCTATAAAATTTAATATAATTATTATAATTAGCTTATAGGTTTGTCTATTAAAACATAATTCTAAATTTTTCAATATCTCTTCACCCAAGAGAGAAAAACTCGAAATCCTCTTTTTCGAACCCCCTAATCAAATTATTGGCTGTTAAAATATATCAAATTCAAATCAATATCAGTTAAAACGATAATATAAAAATCAAAAAATACTAAAATTCCATATTTAATTAATTTTTAATTTTATTTTACCAATTTCCCATTTTAAATCTATTTTGATAATATTTATATAATGTGCGGTAACTTACTTAGAAAAGCGTCATTGCTTGGCATTAGCCAGCAAAAACTATCTTTCATAAATTTAAAGAAAATTGAGACTTGCGATGCATCTACCTAATATGAACCTGAAATCCCCTTATCATAGGTCTCAGACTTTGAATAATCATCATATTTTTGAAATAAAGTGAATTGAAATTATAAATTAATCAAATTTATTAAAAAATGAAAAAATGACTGATCAGAAACCTCTGTGCATTCAACATTAATGTAAGTTACAAAAACATATTTATCTTTTTATTTTTACAGGGGTTTCACCTGGTAAGACTGAGGGCGTCAACGAAGAGGAACTTCAAGAAGTCACACAGAGAAGGGCAATAGTATTTTAATCTAAGTGATGAAGACGATGAAGATGAGGATGAACAGGAAGATGAAACGTTTTTTTTAGATTTACTAATTCTATTACTACTATTACTATTACTTTTAGCACTAATTCATTTTAATTTAAATTTCAGCTTATTTCAAAAAAATTATGAATAATTCAGTTGTTAAATAGAAATGCAGAGCTAAGAAATGCAATGCCAAGTTCCATTAAAAATGGTTGAAGATGAGGAAGAGAAAAAAAAAATTATAGCATTACATTTATGTGAATAATGTGAGAAGAACTTCACTTATAATCTGCTCTTAAGCATCATATCTTAGAGCAGCATTCTACCAAGCCCAAGCTCTATCTTAAGTATGATAAGAAAGATGAAAAATATTTCTGCCCTTATTGCAATAAACAATATAAATATTCAAGGGATTTTAAAGTTCTCCTATTAAAATATCATGGCAAGAATTTTGATGTCATAGATCCAGGGACTTGTGAGGTCTTTCTTTAAAGAAGTAAGCCAAGGGACCCCTTAGAATAATTGGAGCAAAGAGTAAAGAGAGAAAATAAACTTATTAAAGCAGTGAGAAACCTCCCTGCATCAGAGATAGTAAAAATCACTTTAAAAATACAAGCACTAAAGCTTCCAATTTTAATTTTAAATTTAATTGACTTTAAAGAATGTAAGGAAAGTTATCTTATACTGAGGACAAGTTTGAGAATAAGGTCATAACTGATAAGCAGCTAGCTTACAAGATTTATCCATTCAACTACTTTAAATGAATTAATAAGTATCAAAAGGAAATTTCCAATGAGTATTAAGCTCTTACTAAAAGAAGGGATAGACAGAGCAGATTTATAATTAAGGTCAATGCAATTATGCTTGCTCAAAATCATGTAGCTTTTCGCCTCCCTCTCTATAGACTACATTTAAGATTAAAGGATTTCAAAAAAATCTACCTCTTATTCTTACAAATTTTTGCCAAGGCTTTTATGAGCTGCATAATTTAGGATATGTTTATAAAGACTTGAAGCTGAGAATATTAAGGTTGACTTTTCACCTCTCATAGTCGCAATTGAATTCAATAGATCATAAAGAGTTGAAACTTCCAGACTTGACAACTTTTATGGTACTCATGGATACTTTCCAGAAAGGGAGGATTGGAGAGATGGTGATACTAAGTGGGATATATGGGCTCTAGCAGCAATAATTGCTGATTTGGATATGCCAAGAAATTATTACTATAGCTGTAAGAGAGAGAAAGATTCAAAGCAGAGAATACAGCAATATATATAATAAAGCAAGATAAAAGGTAAAATGAGAGATATGGCTGAGTTGATAAACATTAAGCCTAACCATAGAGCGGACCATACAAAAAATTAAATTGTTAGTTGGATAGGAGAAATAAAATTAAGAAAGTCGCCACATGATGCTAAAGTACTGTTTGAGTGAATAGTAAAAATAAAATCTCTCATATTCTCACATAAATTACTATTATTTAATTTATAAACCCCTACATAAACCCTATTAAAACCCTAATAAAGTAAGCACAAATTGTCTACTTTTATCAATCAAAAACTCAATCAAAATTACTGAAAGTGTTTTGGAGTTTTGATTCGTAAGCAATTTTGAGATCGTGAATGATCAATAAGTGCACTAGTACTTGCTTTATCTGCTCGTAGATTTAATATAGAATAAAAAAAAGTTAGATCAAGATTTGAAGCCGTACTTTTTAGCTGCTCTTGGTTATTTTATAGGAGAAATTGTAGAAGTCAATACTCACTTATACGAGGCTTATTCTTATTAAGTGTTCGCTCATCGAATGACAGGAAAGCCCTTGGATTTCCAAACTTTTCACTTTTCAACACAGCTTCAATTTTCACTAAAAAGTTTGCGGAAGTGAAGAAATATTATGATTCTAACCCTGGTATAATAGAATTTATTAGTGATACTTGGCAATTTTTTCTAAAATGACCCTCAAATAAGAAGACTTAACTTTTGTCATTCTTTATACTGAATGTGCCTTTCATAACTTTACTCAAGCAAGACGGTAGCTTACACTTAATCAGAGGCATTTCTGTTGAATAAAAAGAATACTAAGGAAAAAATTGTTCTCTAAATTGCTGCCAAATTGTGATTCTCTAAAAAATTATAATTTTAAATAACCAGTGTCAACATTCTTACAGAAGTAAGAAGTTCTAGATTAAAACACGATGGTTTAATTTATAAAAGGCCTTGCATGAAAATTGCATAGCAGAGACGTGCAAAGATTGGATAGATTAAATTAATTGAGAAGCTTCAACAGTAATTAGTAGATGCGCACGTATAAAAAATGTAATTCTAACCAGCATCATTATTAAAAATTGCCTTATTAGCGCTTGTTTTTAAAATCAAATAATTTTGAAGATACCTTGAAAATTGGAAGCATTCTCCAATAAAACAAATGTAGAACTACTGAGACTCAATGATTCTGCAAATATGTTCCACTACGTAGCTCTTACTTTCAATAAAAGGCCTGTAAATGGGAGATTTAGTATGAGTGAAGACTTATTAAAGTTTGAGCAAAATCTTGTATTTTAGGTTACTGTTTTCAAGTTTTGTGCATTAACTATATTGTGGAAGCTTGCAAGCAAATCATTTAATCAGTTTAAATAGTGAAAAAATCGTGAAAATGCAAAAATACCAAAATATATAGAAGTATATAAAATGCACACTTGAAGAATTCTTTAATTATTTATTGGAATTAATTTGAATATAAATAAAACTATATATTATTGTAAGCTGAATCATCAATACTTAATTTATTTTGCTACTTAAGCCTACCCATATTTAGTTTAATTTATTCATAAGAAAAACCTTCAATAATTTAAAAATAATTTACTAATAAAAGCAAAAAATATTTTAATTATAAATTTTAAATGTATAAAATTAACTACTAAACTTAAATATAAAATAGTGAATAATTAACTTTCATATTAGCAGAAAAGTATTTTGGAATTTTAGAAAAAAAAAACAACAATTAAAATTATAATTATAAATTATTAATATAATAAAACGGGCTCAAGGAATAATAATAAATATTTACCACTTGCACCAATTCTAAATTTAATTAAATAAAAATCAAGAGAATTTTTTTAAATAATTAAAATAATGTTTGGACAATGATTTATTATAGTTTCAATGTATTTTAAGAATTTAGATATTCACAATTTAATTACTATTTGACTTTATACATTTTGGTAATATTAATGGCAATACCTAATTTGCATTGTGTTTATCATTCTAAAAGCTCTTAAAAGAAAGCTGTCCGTCTTGATAATTGGTAAGAATGAACACTTAGTACAGAGAGGAGGTCAAGATATTTTATAATATTATCAGTATAAATAGCCTAAATTTAAATTTGAATTACATTGACAGAAAATGCAGGCATTTACTTTTATACTCAACCACAACTCAAGAGACAAATGAAAAACCCTAAGATCACGATTACAAGGTACATGAGCATCGTGCTTATTGTTGAATACGACTAAATTCTATTCTATGGCTCTTGTGAGAACATTTTAAATCAACTAGATTTTTATAAGAAAGCTAAAAATATTATATATTTTCAGGAAGCTATTTTCTTAAATCTGAAGAAAATTGTCTTCTTTAGCCTTGCAAAGGATATCTTTGGCGTTCTCTGCACTCAGTGTGTTGTAGTGATATAAAATTATTTAGCTGCCTAACTTGCTTATAATTTGAAATAAAGAAAACTTGGGGGGGGGGAAGTTTCCTGCACTCGAGGAAGTTTCCTGCACTTTTTTTTTATTTATGAAAAATTTAATAAATTTTACATAAAATATAAAATTTAACATTTTATGACTCATAAAGAGGATATTTATACATCATTTAAGTAGTTCAAGAAAATAAAGTCTAACATTATATAGCAATGGAAAGAATAAGAAAATTCAATCAGAATTTCAATACCAATAGGATACTATACTTGGATTTTATATGAGAACAGAGAGGACGATATAATTGTTAATATACAGAAACTAATAAATATCAAATAAAATATGTCAGAGTTGTTGGAATCTGTAGAGAGATATTGACTATTGTATATGAATTTTTTGAGATGTAAAAATTAAATATAAGGAAAATTAAAACTGATTATTAAATCATTACTATTAATCAAAATGGAGAAGAGAGGTTTTGTAAATATAGCTTCTTCATGTAATTCATATTCATTGGTCTTATGTTTTTCTCTAACATTTTGCTTATATTTACCATTTATTATTTTAGGTGTTAAGTGCAACCTATTTATTGTTTGGTAAAGGCAATCTTATTCGAAAAATATGTATAAACAGTAAAATATACAATTCCACAATGCTTAAACTAAAGAGATTACATCTAAAATATATCTAGCATTAATAGCTAACAACTAAGCAGTATACAGATTTTATATTTGAAAATGTTGCTTCGCTGAAATAGATTCATTTCAGAAATCACAAAAACAATTATATTTAAACATATTATTAATAAGAGCAGTTAGATAATTTCATTCAATAAATGTAATGATGAACTATATTCATAGACATTTCCTCTATGTATTTGTAATTTTATTTATAACTTCAATATAATGCCAGTTTTTTCATTTTTAAATTATTTTATTTCCTATTCTTTTGTATTTTATCAATAATTGATTGATAAATTAAATATAGTTATAGCAAGAAAATAATTCGGAAGTTGGTTGGTTGGTTGATAGTTATTATAAAGATTAATTTAATAAAAAAGATTTTTTTAAAAAAAAGGCAGGGAAATTTTTTTTTTTTAAAACCCGGGGCGGGAACCTCCCCCCCCCCCCCCGAAAATTTATTGTAGAAAATCAAAGAAATTATAAAGGATTAAGTAGCTATATCACCAGTTTTAATTGGGGCTTCGAAAATACAGAACTATTGAATAAGGCTTTTTAAAATTTCAATTTTGATTTCACAAGGTTCAGCCACGCCTAAGCCGTTATAATTAAATCTGTTATTTAATGTAGATATTTAATGAAGATATTAGCAAGGCTTTGGCGTTTATTTGTTCAAAGAATCACATGGAATATGCACATATATTAAAAACCCCATAAAATCTAAATGAATTTATGAATGCTTTGATTTGTAGGGTATGTTTTGGAGTTTATTAGGTTTAGTTGAGAACTCAGGTTTTATGAAAGTTTATATGTATTTATTGAGCATTAGTTTAATTAAAAGATACGAATTTAATCTGTTTGTATTAATTAGACCTTAAATTACTTTTTAAAAAATTCGACATTTTATTCATAATTTTGCTTGAAATGATCAAAGTCAAAATGTTTTCAATTTAGCAAACTCACCACACAAAATGTAGTTAACTCCGAGCTCTGATATAATATGCTATATGCTTGCTTCATATGACACGTCTGTTGGCTCTATTATTGAGTCTAAAAATCCACAATTTTACGAGAAATTCTGAGAATCTCACTCATTTTAGAGATCTTTTAGAGATTATGCCCACATCTGCTATGCTTAAAACTATTAATTTATAAATTGGTTTTTGCTAATGCTATGTGATTTGAAGTATTTTGATTACAGTTTTTTAATTTTAAATATGAGAGCATACAACAGTTTATTATGTTAAAAACTCTTTACTTTTATAAAAGTATTGATCTTTCTTATTTTCTTTTTACAGCTGATTTTCCAATTTAGTTACAATTTCTAGTTTACAAATTTAGGATATTTTGATTTTAATTGTTCTAAATTTTTTGGATATAAAATTTAGAAAGTATTGATGACTTAAGTTTTTGGAATTATAAATTTTTATTATTACAATAATTCTAAATCTTTTACTTGAGATTTGTCTTGCTAATAATTTTTATTACTTCTTAAAGCTTAACTTTCATACTTCTAAAATCTAAAAATAATTTATACATATAAACATATTTTTACCACACTAATATCCTTATGTTTAAGATTTCATACTTGATAATCCTTAATAATTCTATATATGGTCTATAATATTTTAATCTCATTGAAATTTATATAAAGTGATTATTTATGATATATTTTTTGGAAAATAGAGAATTATAACAATTTGATTAACAATATTAGAAATAATAAAAATGTCTGATCAGAATGTGCAGTGCCACTCGCAGATTATGTAAGTTACAAAAAAACATTTCTGGAATTGTTTTTTTTAGAGGTAGTACCTGGTAAGAGTAATTGTGGCAATTGATGAAAATTCACAGAAGGCTGCTGCTAAAGGTCAAGGAAGCATAATACTAATCTGAATACGACGAAGTTCAATGTATTGGAAAAGATGAAACTGATTTTAAGATTTTCCATTTTTTATTGCTACTATTACTATTGTTATCAATGTTAATCAAATTGTTATAATTCTCTATTTTCCAAAAAATATATCATAATTGTCATAGGCTTTAGCAAGCGTTTCAACTAATTATAAAGAATTTTTATGGACTGCTGAAAGGACTCAATGTCTTGTACAAAAGTTGAAAAATTCATAGATTTTATGACAGCGTTGAGTTGACGAAAAGATTACTACTTTAAAATGTTATGCTTTTCTGAGAATTCATCGAACAAACTTGATCATTTTGTATATAATTTATGATTGTCAAAGTTATGGGTTAATTTTCTGTAATTATTGAAAGTATTTTTAATGCAATTTGTTCCTTTTTAGCTCATTCTATCATTTGCAAGCCATAATTGACAAGTGTAAAGTATTTTGCCCAGCTTATTTGGGGAAAGCCAAAAATCTATCACAAATATACTATCTGCAATCTGTGCAAAAGCTATCAGCTATCCTTTTAAGTTGTGCTCGTGGCAAAGTTCTTTCTTATTAGCTTTATGAGTGTAGTACTAGTTAATGAATTTTTTTCAAAGATTTAAGATGTGTCTATTTCTATTGATTTAGTAAAACAGAAGTAGATTAAGGATTATTATTATTATTTAATGCTGTACGGAAATTAATAGTGGTGCTTAAGTCAGCCAGGTAGATATAATTAGAGATTCATACTTTGACTTTTAGCGATCCAATTTCCTCTTTCCAGGAGGATTAGCCCTATATGTACTCGACTAGTTTCACACCGTGAACGTTCGCCGATTGCCTTGGGTAAGAATAAGGATTAATTTTCTCTCGGGCATGAATCTTATAGATGAGATAAAGCTTCTTCTCAATTGTTTTTAAATAATTAATTGATTTGCAATTGTTTTAGCTTCTAAGTTTATATGAATATTTGCTTGAAGTAGGCTGAAAATCATAATTATTGTCATTTTTTAGCAACATCTTATTTTAGTCTTTTATGACCTACTATAGTTGTTAATTGTAAAATTAGTAAAAATCGTTATACTCTTCTTTATAGCTTAAAGGTTCCCAAACTGAAGTATTGTTGCATTTATGCTCAGTTAAAATTATTTTACTCGTTCACCAAGAACTATTTTTATTCTAGTTGTTTGTGTTAAAGATAATCCTTGAAAGATACAAAAATTGGTTGCCAAAGTGATTGTTGTTATAAATATTTGTTTTTCTCTACTTTGTTATGAATCATCTTATTTTTTTCAAGGACATCCAATTTAAGTATTGCTTCCAATTCATATTTGATTGTGTTAAATATCTCAAATGGAATCTTAATTTGATTTGTTTTAAGACATGTTGTTAACATTCACTTCTTTTACTAATTTATTTCTTAACTTTAATTTAAGGGTTCCTCATTTATTTAACAAAATCTACTTCAAATAATACATATTAATTTAACCCTGATTTATTTTAATATCAATTTTATATTATAAAGAATTTTGATTGCTTAAATAGCTAATTCATAAAATATATGAATAGAATTAGAAAAATTATTGAGTGTAGGAAACAGGATAGTGCCCTTGCATTCTGTACTTATATATAATTTTAAACTGATAAAATATTAAATATTATAAGAGTAATTGAGCAAATTAAATTATTACTTAAATCTCTCTAAACTAATTGCCGACTTACTTAAGATATGAATTTATAGTTCTATATTCTGAAATTTTTATAATTTTCAGTTTTATAAATTTATGAGTTCTAAGTAGGAATTTTATCGATATTTATAATCAATATTAAAATAATAAATGTTTTCTAAGCTAATATACTAGCAGATGTTTCTTATTCTTCTACCACTCTTTGATTTATTTGTGGATGTAATTATTAATTATATTTAATTGAACTATTTTGTATTTATTAGTCTTTTAGAAAAGATAGTCATTACCGAAATAATTAAATAAATCAATCATTCATAAACTATTTTAAATTAATTCTATATAAAATTTAAATTAACTAAATATATTTTAGAGTCCTTTTTTGTCGATTAATTTATACTATATTCACGCTTATATGATATATTTGAGAATATGCTATCAATAAATTGTAAGTTATTTTTTAACAAATAAGTTTTATATTTATGTTCTCTTGAATGTGGAAATATCTATTATAAACACTATATTTGATTATATAAGTTGTTAGGATAAAGTTGAATTAAGATCCTGTAAAATATAATAAAATGGAAAATAATCAATAGTCTTTTTAATAATTTTATATTCAAAATAATTGATTCTTAGAGTTTCAGAATTTATTTGCAATAATAATATTTTAAATTGAGGATTTCTTTTTATGTTGGACATTAAATCGTAAATAATTAACTGAAAATTAATATGTGATAAATGAATTTCTAATTAAGTTATAAATACAATTATTGTTTTTGTTAAACTTCTTAAAACAAAGTAACTATACTTTAATAATTAATGATTAGCATTAATAATTAATCCCATAATTTCTTAAATATATCTGATTGATATTTTATTAAAAATAAGTTACAAATTTGGCTTATTTTATTGATTTTTACTATGATTTAGATAAAATTTTTACTGAGTGTATCTACAAATTTTATTTAATAATTAACACAAATTTAATTTTAAATTTATTAAGTAGTTCTTAAAATTATGACATTCCAATGTGATATTACATTTTCTCAATATTAACATAAATTTAATTTTTACGATTAATATAGTTTAGCATTCAATTTTTCTTAATTCCTCATTAATATTTTAATTAACCAAATATCGTTTCTATAATTGATTATAATTTTTCTCCTTTTTAGATTAAATGATCAGTTTTTGTATGAAGTTTTTATATCATTTTATATTTATCTCAGGAATAGTCTTCACTTCTCAAATTTTCTCACTGGAGGATATTTTGACGTGCCATATTAATAGATAAGGAGGAGGATTGTGCTGTTTTTGTTGAAGCCATTAAAGTTAACTCTCCCAGATGAAAAGTATGATAGTTTTAGATTTATAGATTTTGTATTAGCTAAAATTATAAAATTCTTTTATTCCTTCAAAAATATTTTAAACAATTTAACCACTTTAAAATGATTATCCTTGATTGCCCATTGATACCTGTGGATACAAAATCACCTCACTTTTTCATTAGTAGTATAGGTAATTTATAAATCTAGGTGTCCTAAAAGAAGTACAGCATATAATAGATGAATGCTTTTTCATTATTATAATTTAACCTTTTAATAGAGCATTTAACCCATTCAAAATTTTATCTATAAATTATCATCTGTAATGAATTAGTTTTGAGGTTAAATTTATAACCGAATTGCCATTCACAATAACTTTCTACATTATTTCATCTTAAAAAAAGTAATTTTCAATGAAAATATCTGTGTCGTTCATTTTAAAGATAGGAACCTCATTTTCTTTATTTAACCCTAATTTTATATATTTTAGGGTCTCTAAAATTGTTAATTGCTTTCTTATTTGGAGATTCTTCCAAACCTTTTTCTCAAAATATATGTTAAAAGTGTAAATGGTCCTCACATAATAATCAGATATACTTACCATCCTTCTCTAAAGACTTTTGATATTATTAATTTTTGTCAACTTTGATATCACTAAAATTTATTTATAGATTGATTTATAAAAGAAAATATTGTTACATTTTTTTGCATTAATACTTCTGTATTTTCATTTTTTATATAAATATTATTTTTGAACTTATATCCATGAATAAGTCATGTGAAAAGTGCCATAAGTAGGCTCACAATGAAAATTGATTCTGGTTTTATGTCAAAAAGTTTCTGGTAAAGATAAAATAGAAATTTCCAACAAATGTCGATCTTCTAGTAAGATTTCCGATTATTTTAGTCTTTTATAAACTGTATTTTATTTATTATCAAATATAGGTAAGTTTGCTTAAAATAAAGAGTTTAAATACTATGTTAAAATATAAATGAGAGAAGAGAGAAATATATTGATCAGAGAATTATAATTTTAAATTCTACTAAAAATATTTATATTGTAAGAAAATATCTAAAATTAAATTTAAAACTATTTTTAAAAAATAAGTAAAAAAGTAATAATAATTTAAATATTGCTTTTAGTAAATTAATAAATTAATTTGAAAGCCCATTTTAAAGAATAAAAATAATCAAGGAATAATAGTAAAGAACGAAGAAGTGGCAGAAAAATGTAAAAGATAAAATTGATAAAGTAATAATATATAGAAAACAAAATCTAATAGTTATTTCAAATAAAGGAATGGTTTATTGCATACTTCCAAACATAAAAATGTAAATGATAAGAAAAATGATCGTATTCATTAATATATAGACTGAGTAATCGTCTATAGAGAACAAATAATAACTAAATAAGTTATTAAAAGACGTCAAAATAAAGCAGCTACAACTACACCTAAACTGACATGTTATGTAGACATTTGCCTTTGTGTAGGTCGTGACAATGGCCTTGACCAAGAGGAAAAAGTTACTCTAATTTGAAAATGCATTATCTTAGAGATTACTCGTTGAATAAAAATAAAAACTCAGTGAGACCACGACCGTCCTTCACTGACTAGTAATGTGGTCACTTGGTCACTGCCCTAATAGTTGTCATCTTGAACGTGATCACAACCACGATTACCATAAGACTCACTTTTAAAATAGCATGATTTCAGTAAAGACATGTTAAAGGACTTTTAAATTGAGCAGTAATCTCAACAATCTCTAAATATACGATAAACTTATTCTTGAAGTTACTTTTCTAGTGGCCGTCATTATCATATGACCATGATCCTTAAACCACAAATTTACTCTTATGGAAATAAATGATTTGATACTTCGAAATCAAGTAAATCGTCAGATAAAGGATAATAGGTAACCTCATTATAACAACATCACTTAACGAATTAGCACTCGATTTTCAAGAGTGGACACATAATCACAACGACAATGAGGGTAGTTAAATTTCTGTCATAATTTTAAGAATTACTCATATAATACTAAATGATATATAAATTATGCTTTAATTATAGTGAATTCTGATTTTAATATTAAAGATACTTTATTTATTAAAGAAAGTAGCAATAATATATAGGAAAAACTCCTTCAATTAATCAACTTTATTATTCAGAGAAGTAATTGATCAGACTGAAAAAGGTAGCAACACAGACATTGATGAATATATGACTTCTTAAAATGATAAGAACAATGTGATTATCAAATAAAAAGTGTAATATTCATAACTCAATCGAATGTGTCAATAATGGAGGTGAACTTTGGATCTAAATAAATCCAAAAATATCAGAGTTCTTGCTGAATACTAATTATTTTCCCTGGTATAATTAGCTCTTAAGCTTAATGGTAATTACTTTAAGTTTAGTAAATAATAAAATGTGGCCTTTATCTAGCTAAATTATAGGAGTAATATATATACTTATCTTATTTGTTTTAAGGATTAAGGTAATCTCTTTTTTTTCAAAAAGTTTAAAACCTAATATTCACTTCAGTAAGTATTAAGATGTATTGTTTGCTTTCAACTTTATAAAAGATATTTAAAATATATCAAGAAAGTAGAGGAAAGATTTTTTATAGGCATATTTAGAATAAAGAATCTTAAGGTCTATCTGTAGTAATTATAAACTTAATCCATGATATTCTTAGAATTAGTAGATTTATCTAATTTTAAAGTGTTTGAATCAAAGAAATTAATGCTAATATAAAATATTTAAGTTAAATTGATGAAATTTTAAAATGAAAAAATAAACTTTGAAATTGAAGCTACTTGATTCAATTAACCATGAAGATTCTTTAATGTTGAGTGTTTACAATGAGTCAAATTACTGTCCTTACATAAATAAATCTAACTATGATTCGATTGATTGATACTTATAATTATTTTAATATGAGCATCAAGATAATGTTAAAATGATAAACTATTCTTTTAGAATAAGTTTAAAATCATTTAAGATATACAGGTTAATGATTAAATATCCAAAACTTTTATGTTTTAAGAGAAGAAAAACACTTTTCAAAGACCAATCTTTAAAAAACTGCTTTAATTAATTAGTGTTTATTATAAATTATAGAAAATTCATTAATATAAGCTTTTAATATATTTACTAAGAATGATATAAGAAATAGATAAGCTTCATTCTCAAAGATTGGTCAATAAATACATAATTCCACAAAATTGTTAGCCAAGATTAGGAAAAACACATTAAGTTATTTACACAAGCTATATTTATGGCTCTTTATAGAACATATCTTATAAATCATCAATGGCATACCATAAACCTGCAATTAGCATTTGTGTATTTAAATATATAGGAAATGGTGAGAAAAATATGATGTTTTTTCCTTTGATACTCATAATAATTTTAATGCAGATAAGTTAAAAAAATAATGGCATATAATAAGCTACTAATTATTTTTGTGAGTAAATTTCTTTTTAGAAAAGAATCCATTTACAAATAGTTAAGAGGAGTAGTATAACAGTATTTAAAAATATGAATTGTTAATTAGATATACCAATTAACTTAAATTTCTCAAATTGTTTTTATATTATTCTAATCAGAAAGTTATTATTCATAAAGTATAATTGAATATAGGAAATAATATAAAATATAATATTTTACAAATCAAATTAGTGTAATTTTATTTTGGCGAAATCCTATGAACTAGGTCTCATTCGATAACTAACTCAAAATTTACTAGACTTTTACTATTAAATGTTAAATTTTATCTAATTTCTTGAGAGAGCTAATTATAATTTTATTGGAGAGTCATTATATAAGAAAATCAATATACAAATGGTATACAATCTTTTCAGAAATTTTTTATTATGAAAATAAGTATCGTTAAATCATATAAATAATTAATCGGGGTCTAGAGTTTCATAATTAATGATATTTTTATTTGATTTAATTAATAAGATTTTATTACAATAAAATCTCAAACGAATCAGAGACGACTTTGCTAATGTTTTATTTTTTCCAACAAAGAATTATGATGAAATACTACTACTACCTAGACCAGCTGCATGTAAGGCCTAAATACTCTTTCTATTCTTGAGATTACTGAGGATGACTGGGCGTTGGTGAAGGTTTGTCCTTCATTTACTTGCATTTCATCAAGTCTTTTCACTTTTGGAAATAGACACCATCTTCACCTAATTCAAAGATGTAAAAACTTAACTAAAAATCTATAAGAAAATTAATTCAAGAAAAGCCCGCTAAATTAATGACGATTACTCAAGATAATATCACATGATCCCTAATTATTTAGCATTCAAGTGAATTTTTATATTATTTATTAGCTCTACACGCGTATAACTGATTTATTATTGACAATAATCTCTTTCCATTATAATGAAACTATAGATATGTTGATTTATTGGCGCTTATTAAGCAAGCGAATTATTATTAGCCGGTTAAGCTGACAATATCAACTAACTTATTATCGTTGGCCATGTTAATTGAATTTAATAAATACTTATAAATTAAATGTTAGTATAATTAAATAAAATAATAAAATATAGCAATATTAAAAATGATTAAACTCAGAATGAGTATTCTAAAGTCAGAAGACAAGATTAGCATCACACAACTAATCAGGAACTTAAAGATTTAACATATCACTGAGCTTCTATACCACTACATAGATGACAATTGCTGGGGACTCCTCAATATTGAGAGGGTGACTTTCATAGCCAAACAAATACTAAAAATCAGCCATAACATAATACCTCTTCTATGGAGAAGAAATTCATTGGAACTTGACTACCATACTAGATAGGGAAATGGTATTGGATTGAATTCATAAAACTCAACATCCAACTCTAAAAAAAAAATAACAAGCTCTAAAGAAAGTCCTCCCATAGCTTTAGACAAAATAAGTGAGCAAGAGTGACATCTCTAAAGCTTCAATCATCCACAAAACAATCCTTCCCTCCTCTTTCTTAATAAGATTAAGAGGAACAAAGATCGCCACTCCTAGCGAAGACTCATAATAATAGGAAAATAAAATACTATGAAAACCTTAGAACACAACTTAGAGCATATGAAAGCAGTGACAAGCCATCATCTGGCGACTCTACTCCACTTCAAAATATTAGACCTCAAAATTTCCTAGATGTCTCAGGATACTTTGAAGCGTATTACATGTACAGAAAAACAGACTCAGGAAAAAGCGATTAAGCATTTTCTAACAATTCATCTCTAAAGGAAAACCCATAAGATCCTCCAGAAGTGATTCCTCAAAATAGGTACTTAATAGGAACATCGACAAACCCGACAAAAAATCCCAGCCATTCCAATAACGCACTTCCTATTTAATTGTAAAACTTATTAACAAATTAAATTAATAAATAACTGATCCAAACTTTATAAATAATATGTAACAAATCTTAAAACTAACTTCTACTTTACACAACATTTTGAGCCAAAGATCCTCCTTTGAACAATGGAAATAAAGATACATGAAAGAAGAAGCAATCTTAGAATTCCATCTTAGATTAGACCACTCAAGTCTGTAAAATCAGATATTGGAACCCTAAATATTTTTAGGTTCTTCCAGAAGATGACAAACAAAGATATGAACAATAATTAACAGCCGAGAAACTCATTCTAATCAATAGTGAATCCAATCGCTCAAGCATAAGCAACAACTTAATATTCACAACATAAAAAGGCTATAGAGCTCATATATCCAAAAAATCAACAATCTTGTGAAGTCCCTATTAAAATTCACTTGAATGAAAATAAAATCCACAATAAAATCAAGCTCCTCTACAGACAAGGAGCAAGATAGAAAAATTTACTTAAATCCGATTTTACACAATTTTTAATATAAATTAAAACAAAACTTGGTAAAGAATTACACCCTATTGTAAATTTTAGACAATACCCACTCATCACAGTAAGAATGGGCAAGAAATTTGAGGTTGGAAAATTTGTACTAATAGCCCCAAAAACAGGAAACTTCCAAAGAATTAAAAAACCTTCTATAGGGAAAATGAAGAAAAAGAAACAACGACAAGAGAAGAAACAAAAGAAGAAAAAACTAGAGAAGAAAAGAAGAAGATTAACTAATTATATAAAAGGATATTTAATCCTTTACCTTGATCCGGAGTCCATGAGACCCCATCTGATTATTTATATTATTATTATTATCAATTGAATAAAATAAAATAAATATAATCATATCTATTGTCTAACAATAAAAATATATTAATATCCAAATTTTCAGGATTCACTTATTTTAAACCATAAAGATAATTCGGTGTACGCAAGTGTAGTATGTGCTTAAAGACTTCATTTTTTAATTATATAAATTTTAATTTATGTAATTAATAAATTTAGTAAATATGAATCAATTCTAATGATTAAATATAAAAAATAACTATAATTATTATATAGACAATAAAGTTTTAAGAATAATCAGTTTGTAGATGGCTCTAAGCAGTCAAGTTTATTAATGACAAATATCCCTTTTAAAAGTTCTTTTTCTCAGTATCATCCTCATCTTCTATGTTATCCTTGTATCTTCCTTTGATTTTTCTGCGATTTCCATCCTTTCACTTCTAATATTATTTGGAAGTAATATAGACAGTATTGTAAGCAATTTAACATTCTAACAAATAAACTTGTCTGTGCTAAAATATAAAGCTATATCTAATTTGGAGCGGTACCTTTTTCACCGCCACACTTTAAATAAATAAAAAAATTATTTAATAATTAACACAACTGGTCAAATTTGGGTTAAAAATCACTAATATAGTAATAAAAATAATTTTTAGTAACTCTTTAGATGAGTAAAATAAAAAATAAATGTACTATTACCATAAAATTTATGTAATTTTTCGTATTAATTTTGACATAAAAATTAGGCATACTTTTTGCATTATAGAATATAAATAAAAATTTATTGAATTGATTCAATGTGCTTACTGTGTAGAATGAAATTTGGTAAATATCAAAATATAATGAATTTCATTTGAGATATAATATGAAAATTACCAAATTTCATTCTACACAGTAAGCACATTGAATCAATTCAATAAATTTTTATTTATATTCTATAATGCAAAAGTATGCCTAATTTTTATGTCAAAATTAATACGAAAAATTACATAAATTTTATGGTAATAGTACATTTATTTTTTATTTTACTCATCTAAAGAGTTACTAAAAATTATTTTTATTACTATATTAGTGATTTTTAACCCAAATTTGACCAGTTGTGTTAATTATTAAATAATTTTTTTATTTATTTAAAGTGTGGCGGTGAAAAAGGTACCCCCTCTAATTTATTAACAATAACTATAATTATCATTTAATTATCAAATATGGCTGCAATATATTAATAATTTTAACATAGAAGTCTAATAATTTATTCATAAATATTTATATAATAATTCCTTAACAATTATTGTTATTTCTTGAACAATTGATCTGCTTGTTATATTATGCATAAATTACCATCATATTAAAAAATAAATTTAATAAAATTTAATATATCTATTAAATAATTAAGATAAAGCTTGTGCAAATAGTCCTAAACACTAAAAAGCTATCAATTATTTTCAAAGGTAATATGCTTAATATCTAATTGTTAAAAAATACTATGAGGTTATACCGTCTATCGACTTTTTTAACTTAATAACATGCATTTTATTATTCTCTTAGTATTTTTAAAGCAATTTAATAGTATTTAATCACACAATTAGCAATCAGTGCAACCAATATAAGGTGTTTAAATTACTGGACTAAAATATAAATATATTCTATAAAATAAATATGATCTCACATCAAAATGCTCTACAACAGTTCTTCAACTTTTAACACACTCTTTAATAAATTTGCTAATTGTGACTATCTAATTATAAGGTTTAGACTTATTTCAATAATTAAAAGTTCTGCTCTTAAGTTCAAACAATGTATAAAGAGAGTCAAAGAAAAATCTAGAGTATTAGGATTATTTGTAATTATTGAGAAATCAAATATCTAAATAATAACTTAAAAAATGAGGAATTTTGTCTAATTGAACAATCCTATTAGTCTTAATAAATACCCTAGTAAATAAAATTATGTTGAATTCATATATATGCTTGATTTAAACTTTTTTTCTTTTATTCATTTATAGTTATAAATAAAATTATAATATGGGGGCATATAAGCAAATAAATAGCATTAAATTTTAGTAACACCAAAATATCGTTATATTAATAATGATTTGAAGGAAATTCTAAAAAGAGACTGATTGTGGGATGTCAATGAAAAGTATTTCTTAGGAATTAAAGTGATCATTCTAACAAAACTTTTACAAGTTTTAACAAGACTTTAAACAATTGTCTTATTAAAATATAATTTGTTGTTTTCACTAATTATATATCTTTGCTTTTTTATTTTTTACTTTTCTGAAAGCATCAATTAAATTAGTCAATTAAAGTGATGATTTTAAAATGAAACCTCCATAGATAGTATATTTTAAACATTTTTGTGGGTAAATATTTATTATTCATTGTTTAAAATGATGGACATCTAAATTGGTGTGTTTCTATTTCAGTAAGGCTCATAACTCTCTTATTTTCTTATGTCTAGATTTTTATCTTACTGCATTTGAATCGTTGATCACTATCACGTAATCAGAAATATAGAGAAGAATTCACGCATTAATAGAAGCATAGCTCACTATTATTTTGAGAGCAAGTTCAAATATTTTAACTTTATATCATAACATATAATAAGATTTGGTTACGGAATGCTTCAAGAAATATAAATTCCAATAATATATATATATTTATCTATATTTAATAAATATTTAGAGTTGTACAAAAGTATTGAAGCTATCTTTAAATTTTTACTATATTTTACTTTAAAATGTTGATGTCTCTCAAAATTAAATCCTATAATGTTAAATAATAGGCCTAAAGTTATACCAATCTGAAGATGTTGTTGAGTCCTTCACATATTTTTAATCATTATAATTGGGGTGGGCATTAAATTGATTTTTAAACTAATAAATTTTACTGTAAGTAACATTTCACTAGCAACAAATATAAATATAACTATTTGTTGGTAAAAAAATACTGGAATTAACCTCGACATATGTTAATTTACGAATTCAAGGAAGGTAATTATGTAAATTATAATGATAATGTTCTCAAAATCATTTTTACTTTGATGCAAGAGAGATTAATAAACTTAGGTAAAAATGGCAATATAACAGAATACCATTTTAAAATAAAATAAATTTGATGCCTCAAATCAACAATTGATATAATAAATTGTTAAATTCGGCTTACTTTAAAATTAATTTCAAATATTCTTTGGGGTTCTAAATTTTATCATTGTAATTGCTTGAGATTATAGGTTATTTTAAAATTACCTAAATAATCAATAAAACTTAGGTAGGTTCAATTAACTGACAACCTTTCTTTGATATTTAAACAATTGAAAATGCAATTATTTTAGATTAAATACATAAAATGTATCTATATGTTTTATATATTTTTCATTTGTATCTTCATCACCTCACATTCTACAACTTTTAATGTTGATAAATTTCATTTGAGCATAATTAAATCTTCTTAATATTTCTAATCAAATTTCATTTATAGAAGTAGATATAATAATGGTGTTTATTTAATTTATCGGCATGTACTCTTCTTATTATTCCTCAATTTTTTGACTTTAGTGATTTTCATTATTTTCATTATTTATATTTTAATATTATATTTACATGAAATGTTGTTCTTTGAATCTCAAACTTATACGAAAATAAATATATAAATATGACATAATGTAAAACAGAAAAAATATAATTTCAAGAAATTCTGTAAAACTGTATAAAGTAATTAACCTTCTTGGTCAATATTTTAAGGTGATAATGCAGTATTAGCGTATTCTTTTAAAACTATTGGCATTCATCAATAAAGTCTCAATCGTATTTTAAGATATTTTATGCTTAAAGTTAATTAAGTTCTTCGCTAATATGGTGACTATAATGTTTTTTTATGATCATGTTTGAATCACAATAAGTTTTATACAATTTTCAAATTCTAATGAAAACTATCAATATCTAACTTATTCTTTCTTTATCAATACTTCATAGTATTTTATGCATATCAAATGGAAATGATTTATAAATTATAATGACATTTACATAACTGAATATAAAAATAAAGCAAGGTAAAGTAAATAAATTATCAAGGAATTTAATCAAATCAAATGCTATCATAAAATGAGTAATTTTCAACTAAACCTAATCTATAACTCATATAAGTTAAACAACAATATACTCATAGCATCATAGAAAATAGAATAGGGTAGTCAAACTACAATGCTTAAAATCAACACAAAACTTGACTACCAAGCATTCTTCTGATTCATTAAATACGAAATTTGCAGAGCTAGTGACTTTTCGACTTATAGGATTATGAAATTGAAAAATCTTGCCAAAATTTTCAACTTATCTTATACTATCCCAAGCTGCCTGTATTTATTTTGACATGAGAAGTAATTTATCTTTCTTCAAATTGCTTCTCTGAATTTATTCGACCTTTAACATTTAAAAACCTTCAACTTTTCTTGATATTTTAGTCACTCATCTTTTTATTAATGAGAGAAAATAAATGAAGAACTAAATTAAATCATATAGACTCTTAATTTGATGAAAAGTATATAGAATCTGCCACATATAGTTTTTGTTATAAAATATCAGAACAACTCGCTCTTAACAATTGCGCATTATATATAATTTCTTTAATAAGTTAGCGTAGGAATTAGGGTCATCAAGTATTTATTTCTATATTGAAAGTATCTCAAACTCTGTTTATTTTTATCTCTAAATTTTCAAATTAAGATTCATTCTAAATTTCAAAATACTCCCAAGATGTTGTGATCAGATGATAAGAGGACAGCATTTCCATCGTGTAATTCACCTCAAACTTCATCTTTCTTCTAGACGGCATTTGCGTTCTTACTCATTCTTATACTATCAACATGTGTCTCTCCAAGATTCATCCAAGTCTTCAGCATCTTCATTCTACTCATCATCATCCTGATTATCTTCAACTTTATCATCATATTTTTCTTCAGTCTCATCACTTATAGTATCTAATGATCTTTTTTTTTTATATTTCGGCAAATTGAGAATTTCAGATTTTATTATTATTATTTAAAGCTGTACGGAAATTAAGACTGGGGCTTAAGTCAGCCAGATAGATATAAT
Source organism: Oxytricha trifallax (assembly GCA_000711775.1). Classification (NCBI taxonomy): domain Eukaryota; phylum Ciliophora; class Spirotrichea; order Sporadotrichida; family Oxytrichidae; genus Oxytricha; species Oxytricha trifallax. Next base: position 4,905 of record ARYC01019131.1, on the reverse strand, counting down.
CAGATATTTCATACTTTGACTTTTGGTGATCCAGTTTCCTCTTTCCGCGGGGAGTTACCTCTATATGTACTCGACTAGTTTCACACCGTGCACGTTCACCGATTGCCTTTGGTATGTCTCATGTGGTATTTCGCTACTCGTATGTCTTATCTGGTCACTTTTTTTCAAGCTGCTTTTTCTTTGAGTGCTTTTGTTCAGGTAAAACCCCTTCTCAGCTAAGACTTATTGTTTGGCTTGCTGAGGGGGAAAACCCCGATTGATACTCTGCTGAGGTTATCTTATGCAGGGTTTTTTCCTCGTTTTCCTTAACAAATAGAGTCCAATTTTGAGATCCGAGCGGTCTGTCTCTTAACTCCTATCCAGTCCTTGTTGCACTCAACCCCATGTTGCAAGGATAATGAATCATTCAGTTTTAACACGACTTGTATGATCAACGGTCGACGTTTTTGTTGGCGTGGTTACCCTATACCTTGCCTGACGTATTCTTAAGAGGTTCTCAGATCCGGGACTTATCTCATAAAAACCGAGTGCCTTCACGGTTTCGAACTCCGGGGTACCGGAATTGGTCGGGATATACCTCCAAACATACCAGTAAATCGTAACAATTTCAGATTTGCAAACGAAAACCCAATATTTTATTGTTTTAGTAACCAACCAATAGCACCACACTAATCGGCGGGAGCTATCTCACGATGGTAGAATTTCCGAAGAGAAATGTTCTCGGGGAGCCGAGATAAATGAGAATCTTGTATTCCCAAGCCACCCCATCTTTTTTTGCCCATCTCCTTTCACATGACTTCTATTAGGCTATATTAGAGTTTAAGCACTCTTTACTATCAATTGATTTCCCGCTTCCTCTAATTGCCTTCTATTTTCCTCTTAATGCTAGTACAATGGGCTTGGCGTTTTCTAATGTATCAAAACAACCTCTACTTATTTAAAAGTTCTACTATCAAGCAGGCAATAGATTCTTGAGGCTCTCTAATGCTAGCTATAGAATTCATTGCCATTCCCTAACCCGTAAAGCCTATAAAAAGCCTCTAGAACAATTAACGCAGATGCTTGCTAGGGAAGCTTTGGAAACTTAGGCTTCTACAAATATTACTCATATTTCCAATGTATTAATCCAAGTCATGACACTCTTACTGCTGGTGTGGTATATATTGATGTGAAGGGCAGGTAAGGTAAAAGAGATCTTTGCACTAACGACTCGGGCTGTTCCAAGGTAAGTTCCAAGGTAATAGAATCGTACATTAAAAGATTACACTCTCTAAGATAAAGGCTACGATAGTTACCGATACCGCTTGTGTCATAAAATACAGTCGCTATATTTTTTGACGATTTAAGACTGCATCTGGAGGATTGTGGCAACTATGTAATTTGGACATTTGCAACAGTGTCTATGAAGAAGATAATGACAGATATTCCTATGCTATGACTGTATACCACCCTTAAACTGTGGCCTGCTGGGAACATCCTACTAAGCCTTGGTGGGCAATTGCTGCACTCTTAATGTTTATGGATGACTCTCTCTTTCATCACTAGGAGTCTAAAGGCTTAGGTATTAGAGTCTCCATGTTTGTTCTGTTAGGAATAAAATTTAATTCATAATACTCCAATATTATTATTATTATTGATAATTTTCAATAAAAACTTGAGTTATTTAACACTAAATATAGGGTATGTTATCTGAAAAAATATGAATTTTAAACATAAGTTTTATTATAAAACCATAGATCAATTAAGACAAGAAGATTGGGGAAATGAGCAATTAAATTAAAAATAAATAATTATTGGCTAATATTAATTATAATTAGGCTATAATCAAATTTACACACTCTGATTGGATTATTTTATAAGGACAATTATTCGAGCCATTAGTTTCAATAATTAGCCCAAACATTATAATTATACGCCAATAATAATTAATTTTTAATTTAATTGTTCATTTCCCTAATCTTAGTGTCTTGATTGATCTATGGGGTTTTATTATCTTTCTTTTCCTTGAATAGTTTTGAATTTATTTATTTTCCTTTTAAAAAACATCTTTTACAACATCATCAACAACTTCTTCTACAGCTACAGTTTTAAACTTAAACCCCAAAACCTTTTTTAATATCAGAACAGAAAAGATCTTACTTCTACTTTTTTGGCAATACTGTAAATCTTCGTAGAAATCAAAATTCCTTGGAAATGTTGTATTAATTATAATAAATTCAAATTGCTAATTTAATTATAACAACTACCTAATTCTAATTCATTTTACTCTTTTAATTTTGATGATAAAGATTCAATTTAGTTAAAAATAAATCATATTAAAATTATGAACTTAATATTTTCTCTTCTAATTTATACTATTCCCACTATATAAACTTAAATAAAACTAAGTATAAGTTTATTTGAATTGACATAATATCAAATCTTTTAGTTTGAAAGAGAATTTAGGTCTAAATTGCATTTTCAAAGAGTTATATCTGTAATTATAGAGGATTAATACAGCAATAAAGCAACTCTTAATAATGCTGATAGTTAATATATAAATAAAAATGACTATTTATCTCACCAGTATCAATATAATTATTTTGATTGATCAAAATATAAGGAGAAATTCTAAGATACACTGTTCTAATATAACAATAATTAAAATTGAGGTATATATGATCATTAAATATTTACAAATTCAATCATAATTTGTATCTCTCAGCTTTTTTTCTATTGGAATGATAAATGAGTCAGCTTAATTTAATAAACCTTAAAACCAATGAACAATATTTACTAAGATTCTAATATTTGTTATATTGATAATTTAATAAATTTTAATTCAAAAATAAACCTCATCATATAGATCTTTTTCTTTAGATTTAGTTCAAGATTATACATTTACTTTTGAAAAAGTGCGATCAATTATCTAAACTCAAATTATTAATGAACTAATCTCAAGAGTAACTCTCAACTATGAAATTAGGATATCAGTAAATTGCTATGAAATTCCCATGGCATTGATTGTTATGTTATTTATGTAATTTTTAACATTAACTAGATCCTGCTAGGAATGAATATTTAATTCAATCCATTTCAATTAAACTTACTGAGTTATTTCAAATATAGCATAGCTTATAGAGAATTTTCTATTGGCTTTTAAGTATTCTTATAACTATTAGCTGAAATTTAGGTAGAAAGCAATGATTATGCGAAGAGACTCTCATAGTTAATCAACAACTTATATCCATCAGTCATTCGTATTATATATATATATATATTCGTTTATTTCATTCAAATCTTGTTAAATTTCAAAAATATAAATATGAGTAAATGCTAAATTATTAATTTTAATTTTTAATGTATATAAGCAAAATTATATAATATATCTTTGCGGGCTCTTTATCTTAAATAAAAATTATCTACAAATTAACAAATATATCATGTTATTTTAAATATCCTCGCTGACATACCAAATAGAGTTTATAGTTTTAAAATAATAGCCAAACAGAATTTGAGTAATGAGGTAAATTTGGTCTTGAATACTTTTATCTAAAGCTTTTATAAGAGTAAGTACATATTAATTGACAATTTTTACGTTTCCTAATAAGCACTTCAATGATTTAGCAAAAAAAGACTTAAATAAATAACTTCAATCAAAATTCATTGGTGCATATGAATTTGAAGAAAATTAATATTTTGCTTAAGAGATTGTTTAATTCTATTATTGTAGAAAAAGTCTTATATTAATTGATCAAAAATAAAATAAATAAACTTTTATTATGGTTTTAAGTTTGCCAAAAGTCATGTAAATTATATCATTAATATTTATTTGAATAGGATAATGTAGTCAAATCGGAGTTTAGGGAATTATCATTATTATATTTTTAAAGAAAATAATAAAAAAAGATTTCATTTGTGAGTAAATCTACAGAAATTATTATTATTCATGTTTTTATCGAGTAAATTTTCATGTAAAGACTAAATGGGTTTATCTAGTTATTTTAAATTATAATTGATAAAATTATATCTAAATTAAAATCGAATTCGCTTATTGAAAGACAGAAATAAATATTTATTATTCTCTAAATTTCAATCAAATATTGGGAATAATATTTAAAAGTTAAAGTAGAACTCATTAAATCCAGTAATTAATATAAAAGCCTTATATATATTTTTTAAAAGAGTAAGTGAGTCTGCTGTTGGGTATCATGGCTTTCTTTCTTTATTTGATATTTTATCTCATTTTTTCTGGTAATACTTTTGCTTAATTTATCAAAGATCAATTTCATTAATACTATCTCTGCATTTTGTAATAAAAGTTTTATTATTACTAAAATCTGAGTTTTACTTCTTTTAGAGTAAGTAAGATGCAAAATATAATTTTTGTTAAACTTTTTAAGGTCTTAACCTTAAATAAAAAATAACAATACTTATTGGATATAATTAAATATAAGTCCTGAACTGAGGAATTCTATTCTTTGTATAATTTAATCAATTTTTAAAGAATTATTGAAATAAACTGATTAAACTATTCATACTTAATATCTAATGTTAATAATATAATGCCATATCACCTTATTACTTTATTTATATATTCAGCATATTCTTTATTAAGCCAATTATCTTATATTAAATTGCTAGTTTTTAATAAAAGCAATTAAAAATTATAAATTTCTTTCTTTATAAGATATTGAAAAAGTCAAAATAAATTTGCAAACGATTGTTGCTGTTAATAAATGTTATTAACATTATTTGCACAGTAAAGTATGAATTATTGTCCAAAATAATATGGTTTGATGTAGCAATAAATATTACAATTTATAAAAAAAAGATAATCCTTATTCTTAATAATCAGAAGCTTTTGAAGCATACAATTTAAAATATAAGTTACAAAAAGCATTTCTTTGAAATATTCTCTTTAAC
>ARYC01019129.1:0-14613 GCA_000711775.1 Oxytricha trifallax | reverse complement strand
TCCTGTCATTGCTCCCACTGCTCAGCATCCTATACGCAATATAACTATTGAATGAAAAAAACTTACCCAAGCATTTCTTTCGCTCCCTTATAAGGCTATTGATGGGGCTCGTCTCATTCAATTGCGAGTCTAGCGAGTTGAGTCTAACAGCGAGACCTTAAAAAGAATAACTACGATTGGGTAGTACAAATAAGTGCAGAGCGGTTTTAGAGTGAATTAACTTAATTAAGGGTGTGATGGCAAGTGAGTGTGTGTGAGTTAGTTTTTTAAAGTAATTATTAGCTTAACAAGCGTATTAATGTGAAGAGTGTCACTGCTCAAGCGCAGCTGCGCTGTCTTTCACTGCTTCAGCTGCAGCAGTCACCACGATTAGTGGATACTGAGTTTCCTGATTGATCTCAGTTTTTGCTAGGGAGTCTTCCTGTTGAGCATCTGTCATTAGCATGCATTCCTCTCGTATAATCATCTCCAGCTCAGAGGTGTCCACATCAGGGCTTCTCTTTGCAAGCAATGGCAAGGAGGTATCGTCAGCTCTTGGTGAGGTAGCAATTAGTTCATCCTCAATCAGCGACTTTGGTTCAGCGCCATTAGTTGCCTATTTGGGGTTAGCAGCCAATGTACTATTCTTAGCTGCTGCCTTGCCCTGCTAGTAATGCACCCTCAGCCCCGTGTCGTACACAATCTCCTTGCTATTCTTGTCCTCCAGCAGGAAAGCTCGCGAAGCCATGATTTGCCTGATGTTGCTCTTGCCAATGAACCCTACGTTCAGCGGGTTGGCCTGCTGCCTCTCGATGTCCAGGAAGCGCAGGATTTAGTCAGGGGGAGACTCTATCCATGTGGAGGCTACCTTAAGACTGCTGGCCTTCACTTCATCGCCATTCAGGACGTAGGACGATTGATGCTCCATCAGTCTCAAAGCCACAAGCAGCTTCTCCATCCGAATGTTCACCTGCCAGTTCGTCATTGCCTGTCTCTTGCCCAGGGCATTGTGCGAGCCTTCCAGAATTGGCTCCTTACTCCTCACCTCCAGGCAGGTGTTGCTGGAAATCATCTCAATGCAGAGGATGCGAGCGAAGCTAAGCTCTTATAAGACGGTGATTGCGCTCTGAGTGAGTCGCTCAATGGACTTCAGGCTACTACTAATGGTGTCCTGCAGGTTCTCTTGTTGCCTCAGCATGAAGCTGATTCCTCTTCCATTGCGTTTGGAGTTCCCAGTCTTGGCGTCCCGCTTCTTCATCATTATTCGTTCCTTCCTGGGTATAAGCCTCTTGGACTCTGAGTCAAGCAGGTCTTTGAAGTCCAGCACCTCCCACTCATCTGGTAGGCGTTCTTATTGAATCAGGAAATGATTCACATCCTGCTTTTTGGACTTCAAAACCTTGCGCCACTCCGCTATCATCTCCACAAACAGTTCGATTAGCACCTGCTTCCATTGGTCTTCCCCACCATCCCTTAGCTTGTAGCCCTTGAGTGTCTTCACGACTGAGGTCATCCTACTACGAAGATGACTGGTAGCGATGAGATTGTTGGTAACATACTTCGAGTAGATCATGTTGCCCTTGGTGACCATTACAGGCTGACTTGGATTCTGCCCTTGCACAGGATTTATACTTTGCTCTCTTGAAAAACATATTTAGGCTTTGGAGCAAGGCCTGTACTAACGAGGTTACAGTTGAGATTCTCTTGCTGTAGAGCGACTTGGGCTTACTCATTAGAAAGGGACTCTTCGCCTTCCATCTACATTGCTTGAGGGAAGCTGGCCTTACATAGGAAGCTCGTCTAGGGAGCCAATGATTTTGTAGAACTATGGGTAGTTAGTCATCCTGCCTTTCCACCAACGACTGCTCTGGCTTTCCTGCATGCGATGGGTTCTTTAGTACTCCCTTCCAGCGTGCACCATCCTGAGTGTGCGTTTGGAGAACGTATTCGTCTGAAGGGATTCCTTGAAGAGCCTCGAAAACTACTGGGACATTGCATCTTCACTTGAGTTAAAGAGCCTTTTCATTAGGGGTCGAAGTTTTTCAATGGCGGTTGAGATATAGCCGTTAACTTCTGGCGAAAGAAGGCAGTATCTCGAATGCTTGCGAAACCTCGTCTTCTGGAACAGTCATGTTCTCAGGAATTTGTGCTGGCAGCAGCTGTACTCACCAGATGCCTCCTTAAGCCTAGACTCCCTCGACCTTTTAATAGCGTCTAGCGCAAGCATTATCAGGTTCACCTGCTCTCTTTGGGAGGCTTGCTCACTCAGCTCGGCCTCTCTGAGCAATTACATTGTTGTCTGGTAGTATTCAGAGAGGTGTCGTTAGTCGAGAGACGCTCTAATGAACATCTCCTGGAGGTCTTTATCAGTTGGCCTTTTGCTTGATTTTTTAAAGATCTGTTGGTCCCTAAGTTATTAGTTGAGTGACCGTTAGGGATTAATTAGTTATTTCGGCTATGGGATCAAACACGCCCCCCCCATAATGTATATTTTCCTTTTTGTAGTCTGATAGAGTTTTTGACGCTGAGTAATAGTAGCTAATGAACTACTAGTGTGCGACCAATATTTTTCGAGATATGGCCCCATATAAGTTTTGACATTTTATATATAAAATTATAATAAAAATAATTTAAAAATTTCCAATTTTTCATAAAAATCTAATTTTTCCTTAAAACATCAATTTAGAGGATTTAATGAAAATTTAAAGAATTTATCAAAATAATATATTAATAAATTATTATGACTATTTTTTTAATAAAATTAAAGTGCAAATAATTTATTATGATATTATTTTGATAAATTAAATAAATTCTTTAAATTTTCATTAAATCCTCTAAATTGATGTTTTAAGGAAAAATTAGATTTTTATGAAAAATTGGAAATTTTTAAATTATTTTTATTATAATTTTATATATAAAATGTCAACTTATATGGGGCCATATCTCGAAAAATATTGGTCGCACACTTGTAGTTCATTAGCTACTATTACTCAGCGTCAAAAACTCTATCAGACTAAAAAAAGAAAAATATACATTATGGGGGGGGCGTGTTTGATCCCATAGCCGTTATTTCTTAGGTTGTTTTATTTTCTCTAGTAATTCGTTCAGTTATCGATGCAGATCTGGAGACAGGCAGCCCCCTGATGAGGAGTTAGGCGTAGAATCGGCACATTCTAAACCTGCATCCGCTGAGGGCGTCTGCTCCACCTGACCATCAGATAGTCTCAATGTCTCGTCCATGAAGGTTCATGGGTTAGCCGTTAGGGTTTTTGCCTATAGTTAGTATAGGAGGCCCCCACCTCCGACCTCGGTCTCGTCATCTCTCCTAGGTACTGCCCCTCTCACTCCTATGGTCTCGTCCCTCGTTTCTTCATACAGCACATCCTTCCCATCGTTGGCGTCCCTGGAGAAGGTGAGCTTGCGCACCGAGAGTCGGAGTTCTATAGCACTGTCCAGCGTCTCCTTGTAATGGGTGATAACATTTTGGCCAAAGATAGTTGTGGCAATGTCCTGGATCTCTCTGGGGGATCTCTGGTAGGTCGAAATGCTGTCCAGCAGGCATCGGAGCCTGGTGTCGAAGATGGCCACATCTGGTATTGGTGAAGGCTCAATTTGGGCACGGAGGGTGGGCGGCAGCAGGTATGAGTGGAACTCCACCGATGGGGAGGACAGGAAGGGTATGATTCTCTGAGAGACTTGGTTATCTGGGCTCAGCATCTTTGTTTGGACTGGGGTGTTTTTATATTTATTATTAAGGGCTAATATACTAGAATAAAATTTAATCAGATCAGGCCTCAAAAGTTGGTAGCTTTATGTAAAATTATAGTAGTACTAATATATATATATATATATATATAGGGCCTTAATCAAAAATCAAAAAGCTACCAACTATTTATAATAATAAAAATACTATATTTATTTAAAATTCAAATTCAACTTAATTCAAAAAAATACTCTTGGGGTTTTATAAAATTTAAATACTTATTGATAACAAAGTAAAAATAAATCTTATTTTAATTATATAATTTGTATAATAATTATGATTATTTATAACAAGTAAAAAAATGTATCTTATTTTATTTTAAAATTTTTAATTTGTTAATTAAACTTAAACAAAAAAAACTTTAATTAATATAATCAAAATATAGAGAAGATAGGTTTCCTCATATTACTAACGCATGAAGTATTATAATTTCCTCATTCTTAAATTTAATTTTATAATTAATATTATTATGACTTAAAGATATTAGAGTTAAGAAATATTACGAAAAACAGTATGATAAAATCAGTTTTATTCTAATTTAAAGCAAATTAATAAAAAATCCTTTATAAAATTCAATATTAGATTAAATAATTACATATTTATCGCACATTACATATACTCAATTCTGTAATAATCATTAAGAGTTATAGGCAATGCATTTACTTTTCAAAAATAGAATTATTTTTGAAATTAAAAAAAATTAAATTTAATATTAAAAATAATTCACAACAGTTAGAAAATCGTTTTTATCATTATAAAAATAAGCAATAAAAACTTAACTATTTTTTATTATTATGTGTGTTTTTAATAAACTCTTACAATAATTTCAGATTTTATGATTTTAAATTATAACAATTTCCTATTATTTTCTTTTTTGTCAATAATAATTAGTTTAAAATATATCTTATATTACTTAAATAATTAAGATTTTTCATTATGTTTATTATAATAATAAGTTTAAAATAAATCTTATTTTATTTAAATAATTTAATATAATCATAATGTTTATTGATAATTAGTTTAAAATAAAAATTAATTTATTTTAATAATATTAAATTTTACAATCTTTGATAATAAATAGTTTAAAATAAATATTAATTTTTTTAAATAATATAAAATTTCATAATGTTTGTTAATAAATAGTTTAATATAAATATATAGTTATTTAAATAATTTAAAATTTCATTAAATTGAATATTTATAAGTTTAAGATAAATCTTATTTTATTGAATTATTTTTAATTTTAATTTTGTTTATTATTTATTAGTTTAAAATAAATCTTATTTAATAAAAACAATTTCAAATAATCATTATGTTTTTTAATTATTATTATAAAATAAATGTTATTTTATTTAAATAATTTAATATAATCATAATGTTTGTTGATTATTTGTTTTAAATAAATGTTATTTTATTTAAATAATATAAAATTTAAATGCTTATTGATAACAAAGTTAAAATAAATCTTATTTTTATTTATATTGTAGGAATACATTTGATTTGGGAAAATAATTTATAATTCAAATATTAAAATATTAAATTCATGGCAGTTAAAATTCTGGAAACCCTGACAATATGGTACTTGTTCGATAGAGAATTCAAAATTAGCTGGACTTTACTATTGGCGGTACCTCTCTATCGCATTCCTGAAGCTAGTTAACTCGACTTTAATTATAGGTGATTTTTTTAGTTTTTTTTATTGCAGAAATTAAAGTCGAGTTAACTCGCTTCAGGAATGCGATAGAGGGGTACCGCCAATAGTAAAGTCCAGCTAATTTTGAATTCTCTAATCGAACAAGTATCATATTGGCAGAGTTTCTAGAAAGATAACTGCCACGAAATTAATATTTTAATATTTGAATTATAAATTATTTTGCCAAATCAAATGTATTTCTACAATAGTATAAAATTTCATTAAATTGATTAATTATAAGTTTTAAATAAATCTTATTTTAATTATATAATTTGTATAATAATTATGATTATTTATAACAAGTAAAAAAATGTATCTTATTTTATTTTAAAATTTTTAATTTGTTAATTAAACTTAAACAAAAAAAACTTTAATTAATATAATCAAAATATAGAGAAGATAGGTTTCCTCATATTACTAACGCATGAAGTATTATAATTTCCTCATTCTTAAATTTAATTTTATAATTAATATTATTATGACTTAAAGATATTAGAGTTAAGAAATATTACGAAAAAACAGTATGATAAAATCAGTTTTATTCTAATTTAAAGCAAATTAATAAAAAATCCTTTATAAAATTCAATATTAGATTAAATAATTACATATTTATCGCACATTACATATACTCAATTCTGTAATAATCATTAAGAGTTATAGGCAATGCATTTACTTTTCAAAAATAGAATTATTTTTGAAATTAAAAAAAATTAAATTTAATATTAAAAATAATTCACAACAGTTAGAAAATCGTTTTTATCATTATAAAAATAAGCAATAAAAACTTAACTATTTTTTATTATTATGTGTGTTTTTAATAAACTCTTACAATAATTTCAGATTTTATGATTTTAAATTATAACAATTTCCTATTATTTTCTTTTTTGTCAATAATAATTAGTTTAAAATATATCTTATATTACTTAAATAATTAAGATTTTTCATTATGTTTATTATAATAATAAGTTTAAAATAAATCTTATTTTATTTAAATAATTTAATATAATCATAATGTTTATTGATAATTAGTTTAAAATAAAAATTAATTTATTTTAATAATATTAAATTTTACAATCTTTGATAATAAATAGTTTAAAATAAATATTAATTTTTTTAAATAATATAAAATTTCATAATGTTTGTTAATAAATAGTTTAATATAAATATATAGTTATTTAAATAATTTAAAATTTCATTAAATTGAATATTTATAAGTTTAAGATAAATCTTATTTTATTGAATTATTTTTAATTTTAATTTTGTTTATTATTTATTAGTTTAAAATAAATCTTATTTAATAAAAACAATTTCAAATAATCATTATGTTTTTTAATTATTATTATAAAATAAATGTTTTTTTATTTTAATAATTACAATTTAATTATTTTTGCTACTTGGGTCAATTATATATATCTCGAAGTATATTTACTTATAATGAGAATTAGAAATGAACTTTGATTTTAATGAATATTATAGGAATACATTTGATTTGGGAAATTAAATTATAAATATATTTAATATAAATTCAAATATTATCAGTTAACTTTGTGGAAGCCTAGACAATATGGTACTTGTTTTAAAGAGAATTTAAAATTAGCTGTACTTTACTATTGGCGTTACCCTTCTATCGCATTCCTGAAGTGAGATAACTCGACTTTAATTTCTGGTGATTTGTTTATTTGATTTGATGTCTAAATTAAAGTCGAGTTATCTCGCTTCAGGAATGCGAATGAGAGGTACCGCCAATAGTAAAGTCCAGCTAATTTTAATTCTCTATCGAACAAGTATCATATTGGCAGAGTTTCTAGAAAGATAACTGCCACGAAATTAATATTTTAATATTTGAATTATAAATTATTTTGCCAAATCAAATGTATTTCTACAATAGTATAAAATTTCATTAAATTGATTAATTATAAGTTTTAAATAAATCTTATTTTATTTATATAATTTGATAATAACTATGATTATTAATAACAAGTTTAAAATATATCTTATATTATTTTAATATTTTAAATTTGTTAAATAAACTTAAACAAAAAAAACTATATAATCAAAATATAGAGAAGATAGGTTTTCTCATATTACTAACGCATGAAGTATTATAATTTCCTCATTCTTAAATTTAATTTTATAATTAATATTATTATGACGTAAAGATATAAGAGTTAAGAAATATTACGAAAAAACAGTATGATAAAATCAGTTTTATTCTAATTTAAAGCAAATTAATAAAAAATCCTTTATAAAATTCAATATTAGATTAAATAATTACATATTTATCGCACATTACATATACTCAATTCTGTAATAATCATTAAGAGTTATAGGCAATGCATTTACTTTTCAAAAATAGAATTATTTTTGAAATTAAAAAAAATTAAATTTAATATTAAAAATAATTCACAACAGTTAGAAAATCGTTTTTATCATTATAAAAATAAGCAATAAAAACTTAACTATTTTTTATTATTATGTGTGTTTTTAATAAACTCTTACAATAATTTCAGATTTTATGATTTTAAATTATAACAATTTCCTATTATTTTCTTTTTTGTCAATAATAATTAGTTTAAAATATATCTTATATTACTTAAATAATTAAGATTTTTCATTATGTTTATTATAATAATAAGTTTAAAATAAATCTTATTTTATTTAAAAATAATTTAATATAATCATAATGTTTGTTGATTATTAGTTTTAATTAAATTTTATTTTATTTAAATAATATAAAATTTTACAATCTTTGATAATAAATAGTTTAAAATAAATATTAATTTTTTTAAATAATATAAAATTTCATAATGTTTGTTAATAAATAGTTTAATATAAATATATAGTTATTTAAATAATTTAAAATTTCATTAAATTGAATATTTATAAGTTTAAGATAAATCTTATTTTATTGAATTATTTTTAATTTTAATTTTGTTTATTATTTATTAGTTTAAAATAAATCTTATTTAATAAAAACAATTTCAAATATTGATAAAATACATTCGAATCGGGGAATTGTGAAAATTAAAATTCAAAATTAATTATATTAATATTTACTGCTAATGTAATGTGTGATTAGTCTTATTTGCGAAAATTGGTCAAATTGCTAGTTTTTATTACAAAGTGGTTACTTTTACATGCACTTGTTGTCAAAATTGAGATTTTTTCTGATTATACTTTCTAAAATGACCAAATTGGAGATTCATTATCAAAAATCCTAAATTTTCAGTTTTTGACTAATATTGATATGTCTTTATTTATGTCTGTCATATATTAGTAGAATGGCCATAAAGTGGTCAAAATGCATTGATCGAGCAAAATTGTCAAAAATAGTTGCCAAAACCCCAGATTTGTTGTGACAATGACCATTTTAGGGAAAGCTGGTCAAAAATTTGAAAAATCTAGGTCTTTAGTCTGAATTTTGCATTATTAGTCACTTTTCGCAAAAATATGGTGACCAAAACCCCATTTTGAGCAGAGTAGTCAAAAATCTCGAAAATCACTGATATTGGTCAATGCTGTCAAAAATTGCGAGGTTTTAGAGTCTGATTGCAGACGGCCTATAAAAGAATGCTGATCAAAACAATTGAGCAGAAGTTGGAAATTTGCTAGATTATCAATGCATTCTCAAGAATTCGAAAAGTCTAATGCTTAGTTTATCTCCTCCCTCGCATAATTATGCAATTCTTGGAACAGTTGTATTTAAACGAGTTTTGTATAACTATAGTCAAATTTGCTCAACTCCTCTAGATTTCACTTTGAGGTGATAGAGTATTACAATACAGAGCGTAGTCATGTGTAATTGGATGATACTTGCCAAGAATTCATAAATATCTGAGAAGACTTGTAAGAACTGCGAATTCAAGGGATCCCCACAAATATTTGCATTAATTATAATGACAGTATTAGTAGCAGTAGTAATAGTAGCAGTCAATGTAGTTGCAGTAGTATAGATGATGCATGAATTATATGCACTTATAGAATTTTAATTTTGAGGTGCAATTCTAAGTTTTGAGTAGAATCTCAAACAAAGCCATACCTCAGAGTATGGATCCACTTTTTTATGCTGAATGCCCAGAGCCCTTTAACATCATCTTCACTCATATTCTTGATAATCTCTTGGATACGCTTGACCAGCTGCACTCTATAAATTTTAAATCACAATATGCTTACTTGCTATTAATGTTCTGCTGCTTGAGGTTCTTCTTGATGTATGCAAACAACTATTCGATTGGGTTGAGCCAGGGCGAGTATTCTGCGTTGAAAAGTACATTGACTTTGAAGCGACGAGCATTCGCAAGCATCTCTGAATATTTATGAATTATAGCATTATCCATCAAGAGCACCACCTTCTTATTTCACAAGTCTTTGTCAGTTCTTATACTTCTCAGCGTCTGATATATAAAGTTCTCAAACAGCACTGAATCAAAACCTCCCTCAATTTATTTAAGTGGAGACCACTCTGTCAACTGCGATCGCAGCTATCAAACTCATCGAATATTATTATCTTTTCACAGTTTGCTTTGCAATCGACAACTGTTTTGCTTTCTATCCATAATCGCCTAAATTTGCAAGCATGTCCTTTTGATATTGAGAGATTGGTTTATAAGTAAGATTAAGTTGACTTTAATATGGCATCAATGTATAGAGTTGATCACATTCCTTGGATTCTTCAAATTGGTTATGAGTTTGTGATGGATCATCTATAATTATAGTTGAATAGGTATTAGAACGATAGTTGATTTATCATCTTAGTAGTTTGATGGAAGTATGCATAATGATATGAGTTTAGATGTAGTTATGTTGAATTTGTATTTGCTGGATTCATACAACATTATGGTGGAGTCATACAATATATGATTGGAGTCATGCAATATGGATCTCTCCAACTTGGATTTATTCAATCTGGATCCATACAACAAGGAACTATACAACCTAAGAATATCTTCAGGATATCTTCATCAAGCATGGTAGTTGAAAGCATCGCTTAACTCCAAGATGTCATCTTATGATTTGCAACTCTCTCGCTCTTTATAACATCAATTCTAATATATTGGCCAGACGAAGGATAGCAAGATGATTTGACTTCGTCCGCAATAGAATGAGTATATTTGAAATCATCATCATGCAACAACCATCAACTTCCAAATTCAACTTCTTGTACTTACTCTCATCGATATTGGAGCTGCTTAAAACTGATAGCGATAGCTTTCTTGGATTCAACTGAATCACTTCTCGTTATCTCTAACCCAACAACGAACTGCTTGATTTCTTCAAAGTTGATTGCAACTTTAGTTTTGATACCTTTTCTATCAGTGGAGTGAGCCCTGAGTGAATCCTTTCAATTTGCTCATCATCTGAAGTGACTTTCTTGGCAGTGCTCTGCAGCTTCAAATTTCTAAATTTTTTCAATGTGCTTGATTGATTCTTAGGAGTGTCAGCAACTTCTGGTATAGGAGATAGGTCCTTAAGTTGTTTATGCTTTGAATTAAAATTCTAGCGAGGTGGTGTTTATAAAATGACTGACTTCTATATATTATTCGATTAAAATTAATATCAAATCGCTTACTTTAGAGCTGCTTGATGATTTCTGTGATATCTTAAAAGTAGATTGCTTTGCAAACTTAGTCAAACTGCTTTTACTAGAATGGGGTTTTGAAATTGGTATTGCTTTACTCTGAAAGAGTGAATGATGGTTGGATGACAGTGAGGCCTGAGCAGCAGTTTATAGATTAATGTTTTATGAAGTATTTTAAGCAGCCAATTCGCTTGATTTTATAAATGAAACTGCATCCAATTCATTTGAAAATTCCTAACAATATTCTTCATTCAACTGCTTGCCAAGCAGCATCTCTCCATACTGCAACTCTTTATCGCTCGCGATGATTCTACAATACTTTTTAATTGCAATGAGTTTGCTCTCATTATTCTTCCTCTTGCCAAGAATGCTCTTTTGATTTAGTGCCCACTATTTAAGAGGCAAGTAGTAGGATCTGAAATTACTTTCATCAATTGATATAATTACTGCATCCTCACTTAAGAACTAAGATAGCAGTCGACTCACCCACAAGCGCTTGCTGTTATAAGCAGGATCCCTATACTTGAAATTCGCTGCTTCTGTCTTACCAAACTTCAAATGAAACTACTCCTTGAGAATTTTATGAATCGTTGAGATGCAAGGCACTTTGAATGTATACTTTGATGCGAGCTCGTTTTCATTTCTTGCAATCGATTGTGAATTTTTCTTCCAGTGCACTGATAAATCCCAACTTCTTCGATGCATTCGCCAACAGCAGCAACCAGCTGCTCATTATCTCTCTCCCTTCTCTTGCCAGATTTTTTGGTTTTTAAGGATGCAATACTTTGGTTTTCAACTCATGCTTAAACTTCTCAACAGTTCTTGATACAAACTCTGCTGTCACTCGCAACTTCTTAAAAATTTACTTTGGCTTCAACTAATCTTCCATATACATTCTTACTATCTCAAGTCGCTTATGTGCAAGCTTTGCTTCTCGAGGCTTTAAATAGGATTGCTTTCTTAAAGATGATTAGAGTTTAGCTGCTTTGAATTTTAAATCAGAGATAGAAATCCAGTTTGAATCAATTGCGTTGATTGCTTATCTTTAGTAGATCCAGATATCTAAATATAATTTGGATTAGAGTGATTCTTAAATTTTAGATTATTCTACTTACCAACTTTGATTTGCGAAAATTATTTAAGAACTGCTCAAGGTATTAGCAGAGTGAATCGTCGTTGAGCAAGCTCTTCAAATCTATAACGTCTTTCAAATATGCATCGATTCCTTCTAATGGCATCTATATGATCAAACCTCCTTGCAAGGAACCCACTTGAGGAGGAACCTCACCAGAGTTGAGCAGAATTCCTGTATTGTATGAATATTTTGCAGGAGCAATCACTTGCACGAAATTCCTTCCTAAAATCACAGGACCCCACTTTGTAATTTGCTTATCTTAAACCTTGACTCAACTTTGCTTAATGTCTTGAAATGAATGCTGTTAAGATGATCGTCACTGACGATCAAGTGTTGCGATAGCTCTTGCAAAGATTGCGAAAGCTTTTCAGATTTCTCACTAAGGAGATTTGATTTTAGAGATGATTTCATTTTTAAATTAGAGCTATTAAATATAATAACTAAGTTTAATAGTATATTCTATAATTCAAGATTTTCATTGATAGCATAAATTAATCTTATAACTACATGCTTATTAAGCTTAATATTCAGCTTTCTTAAGACTATTATATTATGTTAATATTATTAATTATCAAACTTGCTAATCCAGCGCTCATTCATAACAGTTTCGCGAGGATAAGTTCTAACTGGAACTTAAGTGATACAAATCATGGATCAGTCACTTGAGCAATACACAATCGTGTTTGGCATTCAGCTTGACTTTCACACTATCAGAACCATATAAATCTAAGGTCTATTCCTGGGTGACAACTAAGAGCTAATATTATTTGTGATCGAAATCATGAACCTCAGGTAACAGACCTGCTTAAACATAAGAGATGGGTTGAGCAATGCATTGCAAACCTAAACAAGCTTAGAATTATTATGTTTGATTAATTGCAACTGTTAAGCAATATAATATGCAAAAAGAGGTTCATGCAACCTCGCAATTGATGCTTTATTATTAATAAGTTATTATTTTATAATCAAAAATTAAATCAAAGAATGAAGTCAAGCAAAACTACGAAGCAGCACTGCTTCACTTTCAATCATTCATCTAAAGCACCTGGTGGATACATCGTAGAAATATATAAGGCAAGTAATTTAGCAGTATTGATGCATTCGCAAAGTATAGGTGATTGACGAGCGATTCAAGCGCACATTCAAGTTTTAAGTTGATCCGCAAAGAGGCTTCAAGAATGTTGTAATTTTGGAGGTTGCAGAGAGCGAACCAGTTGTTGCTGTAACCAATAAGTGGTGCGGATATCACAACGTATGGATTTATCCATTCAAGAAGGAAGACCCATACATGCAATAAGTTTATATACTTCTTGATCCTGAAGATTCTTCTGATGGTTGGTTCTTCAGCTTTGATAATGACAGTCTAATTCAAGTAGAGTAAGTCTTTAATTTGAAATTAATGCTAACGCGCAATTTATAGCTAAATCAAGGGAGAATACAGAAAGACTGTGAATAAGTATGATGAAGAAGTTAGAAAGTAGTTGACCTCGAAAGAAATGCCAGAACCCTAAGATTTTGTTGGAGTAGTCACTTTCTCTGTGTGATTTAATCTGAGTAAATAATTATTAAGACACTAATTTGTGTGCGTTGTTGAAAACACATTTTATACCCTGCACTTTGATTAATTACCTAAGTATTTGAATTATGCTTTAAAGCGCTAATTTTGTTTACATTAAGTTATACCTAAATTGCCTTAATTTACCAATCTAACAATTACACTTTAAAAGTGATTTAAAATAGCAGATTAATTTCAAGTGTTGTTGTAATTTAAAAGCAAGGCTTTAACTCTAAATAATAACCTCTCTCTGATTTAAAACTATCACTACGATTTAATTACTCAAAAAATCAATAAATAAACAAGCACTTTAATTCCCTTAAACCTAACACATTCCCATTTATTTTTAGACTCAAAACTATTCTTAAAACCTAATTAGAGCACACTAGCTAAGTATTTTTCCTGTTCTGAAAATGATTTCACAAAGATTATTGGAGATTTGGACAACGACTTCACTCAATAAGATCATGATCTATAAAATTAATTAATAAATAATAATTGAATGTTTATTGCTTGATTAAATTCCTAGAATTCTTTCACTAATGCGCGCATTTTTGATTTCAACTTAGTCCTATAGAAAAAGATTAATAAAATACTTAGCTGATTAATTTCTGTTTGATTTGACTCTGACTATGTTCTCTGCGATTAATTTCTCTGATTGATTCTCACCTAAAAATACTTACCATTTTGTAAAGATTAGACAAGTCAGGATGAGTTTCTTCGTGCTTCCCCTTGGTACACACCAGTGAATCAAAGCTTCCAATATCAATTGATTCAAAGTTGTGAAGGTTGGCTACTGCTCAGCTAGCGTCTTCCAGTACCCACTAGTGAGAGGGATCTCCGAGCAAGAACGAATAAAATCTTCCAATATATTTTAAGCATTCTCACCCCCTCAATCCAGTCAAAAAAA
>ARYC01019127.1:0-14729 GCA_000711775.1 Oxytricha trifallax | reverse complement strand
AACTAAGATCAAGTTGACTTTAATATGGCATCAATGTATGGAGTTGATCACATTCCTTGGATTCTTCAAATTGGTTATGAGTTTGTGATGGATCATCTATAAGTATAGTTGAATAGGTATTAGAACGATAGTTGATTTATCATCTTAGTAGTTTGATGGAAGTATGCATAATGATATGAGTTTAGATGTATGTTATGTTGAATTTGTATTAGCTGGATTCATACAACATTATGGTGGAGTCATACAATATATGATTGGAGTCATGCAATATGGATCTCTACAACTTGGATTCATACAATCTGGATCCATACAACAAGGAACTATACAACCTAAGAGATATCTTCAGGATATCTTCATCAAGCATGGTAGTTGAAAGCATCGCTTAACTCCAAGATGTCATCTTATGATTTGCAACTTTCTCGCTCTTTATAACATCAATTCTAATATATTGCCCAGACGAAGGATAGCAAGATGATTTGACTTCGTCCGCAATAGAATGAGTATATTTTAAATCATCATCATGCAACAACCATCAACTTCCAAATTCAACTTCTTGTACTTACTCTCATCGATATTGGAGCTGCTTAAAACTGATAGCGATAGCTTTCTTGGAGTCAACTGAATCACTTCTCGTTATCTCTAACCCAACAACGAACTGCTTGATTTCTTCAAAGTTGATTTCAACTTTAGTTTTGATACCTTTTCTATCAGTGGAGTGAGCCCTGAGTGAATCCTTTCAATTTGCTCATCATCTGAAGTGACTTTCTTGGCAGTGCTCTGCAGCTTCAAATTTCTAAATTTTTTCAATGTGCTTGATTGATTCTTAGGAGTGTCAGCAACTTCTGGTATAGGAGATAGGTCCTTAAGTTGTTTATGCTTTGAATTAAAATTCTAGCGAGGTGGTGTTTATAAAATGACTGACTTCTATATATTATTCGATTAAAATTAATATCAAATCGCTTACTTTAGAGCTGCTTGATGATTTCTGTGATATCTTAAAAGTAGATTGCTTTGCAAACTTAGTCAAACTGCTTTTACTAGAATGGGGTTTTGAAATTGGTATTGCTTTACTCTGAAAGAGTGAATGATGGTTGGATGACAGTGAGGCCTGAGCAGCAGTTTATAGATTAATGTTTTATGAAGTATTTTAAGCAGCCAATTCGCTTGATTTTATAAATGAAACTGCATCCAATTCATTTGAAAATTCCTAACAATATTCTTCATTCAACTGCTTGCCAAGCAGCATCTCTCCATACTGCAACTCTTTATCGCTCGCGATGATTCTACAATACTTTTTAATTGCAATGAGTTTGCTCTCATTATTCTTCCTCTTGCCAAGAATGCTCTTTTGATTTAGTGCCCACTATTTAAGAGGCAAGTAGTAGGATCTGAAATTACTTTCATCAATTGATATAATTACTGCATCCTCACTTAAGAACTAAGATAGCAGTCGACTCACCCACAAGCGCTTGCTGTTATAAGCAGGATCCCTATACTTGAAATTCGCTGCTTCTGTCTTACCAAACTTCAAATGAAACTACTCCTTGAGAATTTTATGAATCGTTGAGATGCAAGGCACTTTGAATGTATACTAATGGCAAGCTCGTTTTCATTTCTTGCAATCGATTCTGAATATTTCTTCCAGTGCACTGATAAATCCCAACTTCTTCGATGCATTCGCCAACAGCAGCAACCAGCTGCTCATTATCTCTCTCCCTCCTCTTGCCAGATTTTTTTGGTTCTTAAGGATGCAATACTTTGGTTTTCAACTCATGCTTAAACTTCTCAACAGTTTTTGATACAAACTCTGCTGTCACTCGCAACTTCTTAGAAATTTACTTTGGCTTCAACTAATCTTCCATATACATTCTTACTATCTCAAGTCACTTATTTGCAAGCTTTGCTTCTCGAGGCTTTAAATAGGGATTGCTTTCTTAAAGATGATTAGAGTTTAGCTGCCTTGAATTTAAATCAGAGATAGAAATCCAGTTTGAATCAATTGCGTTGATTGCTTATCTTTAGATCCAGATATCTAAATATAATTTGCATTAGAGTGATTCTTAAATTTTAGATTATTCTACTTACCAACTTTGATTTGCGAAAATTATTTAAGATGCTCAAGGTATTAGCAGAGGGAATCGTCGTTGAGCAAGCTCTTCAAATCTATAACATCTTTCAAATATGCATCGATTCCTTCTAATGGCATCTATATGATCAAACCTCCTTGCAAGGAACCCACTTGAGGAGGAACCTCACCAGAGTTGAGCAGAATTCCTGTATTGTATGAATATTTTGCAGGAGCAATCACTTGCACGAAATTCTTTCCTAAAATCACAGGTCCCCACTTTGTAATTTGCTTATCTTAAACCTTGATTCAACTTTGCTTGATGTTTTGAAATGAATGCTGTTTAGATGATCGTCGCTGACGATCGAGTGTTGCGATAGCTCTTGCAAAGATTGCGAATGCTTTTCAGATTTCTCACTAAGGAGATTTGATTTTAGAGCTGCTTTCATTTTTAAATTAGATCTTTTTAATATAATAACTAAGTTTAATAGTATATTCTATAATTCAAGATTTTTATTGATAGCATAAATTAATCTTATAACTACATGCTTATATTAAACTTAATATTGAGCTATCTTAAGACTATTATATTATGTTAATATTATTAATTATCAAACTTGCTAATGTAGCGCTCCTTCATTACAGATTCGCGAGGATAAGTTCTCACTGGAACTTAAGTGCTTCAATTCATGGATCAGTCACTTGAGCAATACACAATCGTCTTTGGCATTCAGCTTGCCTTTCACACTATCAGAACCATATAAATCTAAGGTGTATTCCTGGGTGACAACTAAGAGCTAATATTATTTGTGATCGAAATCATGAACTTCAGGTACAGACCTGCTTAAACATAAGAGATGGGTTGAGCAATGCATTGCAAACCTAAACAAGCTTAGAATTATTATGTTTGATTAATTGCAACTGTTAAGCAATATAATATGCAAAAAGAGGTTCATGCAACCTCGCAATTGATGCTTTATTATTAATAAGTTATTATTTTATAATCAAAAATTAAATCAAAGAATGAAGTCAAGCAAAACTACGAACAGCACTGCTTCACTTTCAATCATTCATCTAAAGCACCTGGTGGATACATCTTAGAAATATATAAGGCAAGTAATTTAGCAATGTTGATGCATTCGCAAAGTATAGGTGATCGACGAGCGATTCAAGCGCACATTCAAGTTTTAAGTTGATCCGCAAAGAGGCTTCAAGAATGTTGTAATTTTGGAGGTTGCAGAGAGCGAACCAGTTGTTGCTGTAACCTATAAGTGGTGCGGATATCACAACGTATGGATTTATCCATTCAAGAAGGAAGACCCATACATGCACTAAGTTTATATACTTCTTGATCCTGAAGATTCTTCTGATGGTTGGTTCTTCAGCTTTGATAATGACAGTCTAATTCAAGTAGAGTAAGTCTTTAATTTGAAATTAATGCTAACGCGCAATTTATAGCTAAATCAAGGGAGAATACAGAAAGACTGTGAATAAGTATGATGAAGAAGTTAGAAAGTAGTTGACCTCGAAAGAAATGCCAGAACCCTAAGATTTTGTTGGAGTAGTCACTTTCTCTGTGTGATTTAATCTGAGTAAATAATTATTAAGACACTAATTTGTGTGCGTTGTTGAAAACACATTTTATACCCTGCACTTTGATTAATTACCTAAGTATTTGAATTATGCTTTAAAGCGCTAATTTTGTTTACATTAAGTTATACCTAAATTGCCTTAATTTACCAATCTAACAATTACACTTTAAAAGTGATTTAAAATAGCAGATTAATTTCAAGTGTTGTTGTAATTTAAAAGCAAGGCTTTAACTCTAAATAATAACCTCTCTCTGATTTAAAACTATCACTACGATTTAATTACTCAAAAAATCAATAAATAAACAAGCACTTTAATTCCCTTAAACCTAACACATTCCCATTTATTTTTAGACTCAAAACTATTCTTAAAACCTAATTAGAGCACACTAGCTAAGTATTTTTCCTGTTCTGAAAATGATTTCACAAAGATTATTGGAGATTTGGACAACGACTTCACTCAATAAGATCATGATCTATAAAATTAATTAATAAATAATAATTGAATGTTTATTGCTTGATTAAATTCCTAGAATTCTTTCACTAATGCGCGCATTTTTGATTTCAACTTAGTCCTATAGAAAAAGATTAATAAAATACTTAGCTGATTAATTTCTGTTTGATTTGACTCTGACTATGTTCTCTGCGATTAATTTCTCTGATTGATTCTCACCTAAAAATACTTACCATTTTGTAAAGATTAGACAAGTCAGGATGAGTTTCTTCGTGCTTCCCCTTGGTACACACCAGTGAATCAAAGCTTCCAATATCAATTGATTCAAAGTTGTGAAGGTTGGCTACTGCTCAGCTAGCGTCTTCCAGTACCCACTAGTGAGAGGGATCTCCGAGCAAGAACGAGTAAAATCTTCCAATATATTTTAAGCCTTCTCACCCCCTCAATCCAGTCAAAAAAAAGCTTCCAATATCATTTAGTTGACCACCCGAAACTCATCCTAAATTAATTATTGCGATACCTCGCTTAAGTAGGGTCTGCAGCACCACCAATCATTTCAATATTCAAGTTGTTGGTAAGCAGTGATTTAAGCGTAGCTCAGATTTTAGTTTTTGATTTTAGAATATACATTATTATAGAGTGTTTTGTTTTCCAAAACTTTAAGAAGAAACTATTTTATTGCCAAAATTTTATCTTTCTTCTTGCTTTACTGTATACTATAGAGCACTCAAATAATTATGATTTTAAAATGTAGGGCTCTTAAATTTGTGTTTTATTAATAATAGCCAGTGATGTAGAGCAACTGCTCTCACGAATTAATAGAGTGGTTAGCCTTAAGTTTGCATCGTCTATTGTGTAATTGAATGTATATCTTGCAATTCTTAAAAGTCGCTTAATTCCTATTATAGTAAAGAGGTTGCTTAATACTTTCTTAAAAAACTTTCCTAACCTCAACGTTATAGAATCCTCATATAGCAATTATTGAACTCTAAAGCTCTATGTGCTAGCAAAATGCACCTGAGATCTTATTAATTGATTATCGAATAGACTAACATTTCCCGATTTATTTGCAATCAATGGCTAAGAGTTTAAGACTTTAAAAACAGAGGATTTCCTTAAAGGTTTTAAAAGGACAACTTTACTCTTTAAATGGAGGGTATCCAACCATAGGCTGCGGCTGGACCCTAATGCTCCCGAGTAGAAGGAGCATGTTAGATTGTGGGATCCATAAAATTAATGGTAAACCCCAAAGTATGGAGGGTAAAAAGTTTGAGGGCAAAAGTAAAAATTTTGGCCAATTCTAGAATTTTTAATGTGATAATGAATTATGAAATTCGCTGGCTTAAATAGGCCTGGAACCATACAATCTGGAGTCATACAGCTGGATTCATACAACTGGAGCTGTACAACTTGGATTCTTACAACCTAAGATTGAGTCTTGCATATTTTGTATCTAATGCAGCTATACAACTTTATGTTGAGCAATTAACATACGCAGCGATTTCTTAATACACTTTTGCATGAATTTTTGAGATATCTTCAGGATATCTTCCTGGAACCATACAACCTGGAGATATCTTCAGGATATCTTCATCTGGAACCATACAACCTTAGAGTGGATTCTTACAACTTAGCATCTCTAATTCGACTAAACCACCTCAAATAGAACTCTATCACTTATATATGATGTTGCTA
Organism: Oxytricha trifallax; assembly: GCA_000711775.1. Classification (NCBI taxonomy): domain Eukaryota; phylum Ciliophora; class Spirotrichea; order Sporadotrichida; family Oxytrichidae; genus Oxytricha; species Oxytricha trifallax. The sequence goes on along the minus strand of ARYC01019127.1, from coordinate 8,926 downwards.
TACTCTATTGCATTGATTGGAGGTGTTATGGAGGTATAGTGATTAGAAGGGGTAAGAAATGACAAGTTTGACTTTAGAGAGGTTTTTGACTTCTTAACCATAGTATTGCTAAGAATTTAGGTCTATTCTCAAACTAAAGACCAATTGACTTAACATACCCAACTCTTACCTAATCATGCCAAACCCATCCAAATCATCATTAATCGTATCAGAGGCATCGAAAACATCATTAGAGTTGAAGTCAGAGCTCTTTGGCAAAAATCGATGTTTCAAGATAGAGACTCAAACTGTTGGTTTGAAAGCTGTTATAAACTGTCATGAAATACTAAGAATTTTTGAAGTTTGGCCTCTTATATTCTAACCCATATACTTCAGATCAGCTTGTATTTGCATTTATATATGCATCACTGTTGTGTTGTATCATATCAATAAAGTAAGGCTCGCCAATCATAAAGTAGGCAGAGCTATAAGCAATATTATCGAAAATTTTCACAAGCCTTGAAATTTGAGATATCTTCAGGGTATCTTCCTGGAACCATACAATCTGAGGGTGGAGCCATACAACCTTAAAACCCAAAATTTGATAAAATCTCATAATAATGCAAAATTTATGCCTGATATAAGTGGATATGAATACTGCAATCGATTGCTGCATTATCTAGTCATTTAGTAGAGTGCAATCGTAAAGTAGAATAGAAGAGTAAATTAGATTAAAGAGTATAGTGCAAGAGATTAGGTTGTGAATGTATTAGGGAAGGGATTATTAATAGTTTGCGAATTAGTCACTGACAGTTGCTTAAGAATGCGATTTCATCCTTAAGGTGCATGGTATGTCTTGGATAGTCATCTTCAATCATACCTAGTAGTTCATTAGCAGCAGCCTTTATAATGATCTTGCCAGACCAGAGTTGTTGCACTAATCCATAGCCTCTGAATTGATTTCCCTACGCTGGAGCTGCCTTCTCTTCATCTGAAAGATAGCCGTCTTTAGAAACCTTCAAAATCAAATTATCCTATTCTGGCTTTAGCACTAAGTAGAGAATGAAAGCAACTGGCTTGTTCAAGTATTCATTAGATTAGTGAATAGCTTTGTCGTCTCTTGCTGCTTGCTGCAATTTGTTAGAAGTTATGCTGAACCCACTCCAAGGTTTGAAGAGACGCTCCTTCAAGAAAGCAAAGTCCAGTCCAGCTATTAGCACTCTCAAGTTGAATGAAGTGGTACCAACAAGATATCTCATAATACTTTGATGAGGAGCGAATATACCTCGCTGCATTAGCTCAATATTTGCAATACATACACCTAGAGCTATCCTAAGTCTAAAAACTTCCTTAAGTTTTGGTACATGCATAAGGAATTTCCCAAGAGGTTGGCATTTCTAGTTGATCTTAAAGTTTTAGATGAAAAGGCTCTCATCACTGTCAAAGAAGAGATTCTAGCAAGGCAGAATGAATTTGGCATCTCTGTGATCTTTCAAAAGGTTGAATTCGTGATTTGCTCTATATTTAGCGTGCTGGCCTAAATAAAGTTTCATCCAACTGTATTGGAAATCGTTTTGCAAATCTTTCATCTGGAAGACGACTTCTTTAGTTGAAAGCAAGTACATGATTCTAATTTAAACGAACCCCAAGAAATTCAAGTACTTTGCAAGTGTCTTCACGTAATCATCTTCATGATCCTTAAATGAGAAGACACCCTGTTTGATAAGCTTAATCATCTAATTGTAATACTAGAAGTATGAAGTTGCATTATTGCTCAACAAGTCTTAGCGTAAAACCCCAATATACTTTAAGTTCGACTCAGAGTTTAATTTCAAATTTAGAACTTTTGCATTGTCTATCCAAGGTTCGGAATTTTTGTCAATCGTCGATTCTTCGAGATCGTGCTTATGATCTTTCTTGGATGTTACCTTCTATGGTGTTATTACACAATCAACTTCTGAGTGAATGTCAAAATCGAATTCATCTATATCTTCACTGCTTCTGCTGCTGCTTGAGTCTGCTTATGAAGTTATTTATTTCATTTCTTCGTCAACTTCATTGCTCTAACTTGAAGATTGAGAATCTACCGCATCATCAAACTTTGATTGCTTTGGCATACTTGTGGATATAAAATTGTCTTCACTCTCACTCTCATCACTTTAATCCATCTCAGCTCCAAACTTCTTCAACTTTCTATTGGCATATAACTTGTGACTTTTCGCTTTTTAGATAGGTTATTACCTACCTAAAGTATTTAGTTAATTACTATTTCTTATATAATTAGGAGCTACCCTATCAAATAACTTACCTTTCTATTATTTCTATTACTTTGTTTTAGTTTATCTTAATCGTTTGTTTTCTATTTCTAGATTCTCACACTTGGCATGTAAAGTGGCAATGCTATCGCGAAGTTTTTAAATGTATGCCTTGCGCTTGATCCTAGACTTTTGAATTGCTTTTTACTTCATGTATATCCAGAGCTTGGGTTTGATCTTACTTCTGCTTATTTCAAACTGTGATTATGCTTTGACTTGGTTGAACGAGGCAATTTACTTTGATTTAGAGGGCTCTCCAGTACCAATACCATCTCTGAGGAAGCTTTTGTATTTGCTCAAGTCATCTTCATCTCTAAGCTTGTAAAGTTGAGAATCTACATCAACACACTCTACATCTTCTTCAAGTACGTAATTAACAAAAATCTTGGATTCCTTATCTTTGCGCTTGCCATTAATTGATTTGAGTTATTAGTAGCGCTCACAATGAAAGTTCTGGATGTGTCTCGCATAGTTGCTCCACGTAATTCTCTTCGGATTGATGGAGCTGCAATGGAGGCAGTAGCAGTAGACTTTCTTGGCAGTGCTTGCACTTTCCATATTTAATAGTAATTAATTGAATGCTACTTCTTAATTAATTTGATTGCTTAGTATTAAAATTGGCAGACAGATGAGTATTAACCACTCTTAAAATTTTAGGGAAAGTAAAGATGTTATCAATGGCACTCTGTTACTTTATTAGTTTGACTACTAATGCTTGCTCGCTCTCTACTAAAGTAAGCTATAAATTAAATTTGTAACCATTTATAAAAGATGATAATCACTAACATTGGAATACCCTAAGTTGAAAATGCTATACTTGAATATCTTTAGAGTATATTCTTCTGGAACTATATGACCAGATGTTGGAATAATATATACAACCTCATTGATTATCTACTTTACTATCTAAGTATGTATAATTTCTATTAACTACAACTCAAAAGTGAAGATAATATGAAAAACACGAGGTGAATAGAATATACATTTTACTTAACTTGGCAGTATATTAATGAAAAGTGCAGTAGAGAGTGAATGGTATTAGAGAAATTTAGTTTTAACTTTTTAAATTGTTTCAAGGCATTATCAGCTATCAATCCTTATTTGGCTCAATTTTCAATATTTAAGCTTGTCTAGCAATCAAACATGAAAGCAATGAATTCTGCAGTTGCAATCATAAATCCAGAGATCCTTCTTTGAAGTTGATACAAGATAAGTAGTCTTGGGTTTACATTTCTATGGTTTGGATAAGTCTGGAAGACTTCATAGCTTTCTTACTTTCTCAAGTCGTTTCTACAATCTTGCCTTTAATCTTGGTTGGTGAAGCAACTCATCTTTAAAGATGTCGGCATATAACTACTTCTCCAGTTTTTAGTCATCACCTTGAGTAACTGTTGAAGAAGAATCAAGGACTAACCAGAGCTAATCCTCAAGATGTTTTGCAATTGAAAGGAGTCTAGATCCCTTAGAACATTTAAGATCGCTACTGCGCACTGACTTATTGGTTATTAGCCACTTGTTTAGTAATAGCATTAAGCAATTGAATCTTGGAGTCTTAGGTCTAAGGCGGATGTTTACAAAATAGTTGACAATTGATTAAAAAATCATGGCTATGCGAATCCCTTACGCGCAGAGCGCTCTTACTGAATTTAAGTGCTTAGTGGAAGGCTGCTAAGGGATCCATCCTTTACGAGGACGCTCTTTATATTTACCTGGCCTCCAAGTAAGTGAGGTGTTGAATTCAAGAAAATCGAACTTTCCTAATTTGAAAAAGTCGAAGACATCTAACTGTACCTTGTCAAGAACTTTATAATAACTAAGCTGCTCAGTGATGTCACGATTGTATTCATCAAGATAGGCATGAAACACGTTGATGAAACTCTTGTGAAGTTGCCCATTCAAGTAACTTTAGAAGATTGATGACTTCAAAGATTTGAATAGCTTGAGCACACACTTTGGCATTCGCTCTAATAATAAGTAAATAATATCTTTCTTACCCTCAGCTACCTCTGAGTATTTCCTATTTAATAATTATAGGGATGCAACGCTTAAGAGCAAATCTTTTAATATACAAAGCTAGTCAGGCGTCAACATTACTTAAGTTTTAAGATTCTTATGTATCTCTCCCTCATCAGTGTCTTCCAAAACTTGGACCTTCTTGGTTATAGCAACCTTAAGAATTATTAACATTAATACAGCTTACCGAATGTTCAGGAATCTTTAAGTTGACGATAGGAGATAGTGTATTAGTAAGATTCCAATGTTCTCTTAACTTTAGGTTAAATTTCATTACTTTTACTGGAGGATTGGGATGATTGAACACATTAAGATGTTTAACCTCCATTTCAATTGGAGCTAGTAAAACTAACGAGTGCTCTAACTGAGCATTCTACTAAGGTGCTTCCATTTATATCATGACTTAAGTATTAAAAATGGAGGGAAAACTATCAGTGTCAATATTTGTAGGAATAATAATTGGATTGATGATATCAAGTTCTTAATCATTGAAGTTAGGTTATTGATGCTTGTGTTAGCAGTGCTGCTTGAGCTTGCGTTTGAGCATCCACAAGCCACATTAATCGCAAGGATGCTTATCAAATTAACTCTTTGCTAGTGCATACCTACAAAGAAATAAAAATAAGATCTCTTACTTTGAGATTTTGTTTGGGGATTTGTCTGTAGCTTTATTCTTAAAATAACCTAACATTTAAACTTAATATTATAGAGATTAAAAGCGGGATTACCTATATATGATGCAACTATAAAGTCATTTAAATAAGACTTCTTCTATTAACCATACTGTATCGTTAGAAGTTTAAAGTAAATCGCAATAGAAGATTGGATCATCATTTTCATTATCAGAGAAGTCTTTACTGTTAAGAGTGAAGGAGAAGTAAGCATCGACAAAAATATTGCAAGAGATAGGTTGACTTTTGAGTAAAGCTATGGAGTTGAATCAATCATAATAACTAAGCTGATTTGGTAAAAGTTTGAAGTGTCAGTGTTTAATTGATGGCTGTCAGTCACCTTAATGTAGTATTGATAACCCTTTACTTTGTCTAAAATATGTGTTTCCTTAGTTTCAATGATCATGTGAGTGGCATTGTTTGAAACAATTGAGAACCAGGTAGGATTAAATAACTCAATAACTGTAGTGTCAAGAACGAAAGTTGAGAAGATTGCTTCATCGCCCTCTGGGTCGAAGTTTAAATCAGTAGTCCATCTAAAGGTATGAGCTTGATAGAGAACTTCATTTTCAGTACATCCAATGAAAATTGGATATAGTGGCATGTTTTAATCAATAGTGATGTTGAACTCAATGCTTGAAACAAATGAATCATCACCATCTTCGAAGGCTTCGTATTTCAACAAGTAAAGACCAGCATATTCGTAAAGTTGGCATTAATGGTAAGTGTAAAGAGAATCATCATCAAATTCCATGAATGCACCGATTTCATAAACATCTTAGTTAAGAAGATTAGTTAGTTTATTAGCAATAGATTTTGCCTTCATTGCGCAAATAAAACGCGTTGAAAATATTTTAAAGTTAATATGGTTGGAATATGTCTGACATTTTTTAGAATGGATACTTATAGGAAGACCCTCCTCATTTCCTTTGGATGCCCCAGAGGGTCAAACCTGTATACTTGAATGTCAGCCAAACTATCATAAAATGGCTAAACTTTTAAACTTGATCATTTTGATATGTTTTAGTAGGGTTGCTGATGATGGAACTGCGGATTTATGATAATTTATAATTTATAACATAATTCTTAATAAAATTTACCCTATACCTTAATCATATAAATTTTCAAAGCAACTCTTACAAATTAAAAAAATACTTAATCTTATAAATTTTATAGCACTTCCACCTCCTTTCAACTACTGCTTCTTATTATCAATGACAATACAAATAGATTGCTTACATTGAGAATAAAGTCAAAAATCAAGGGTGATTAAATATTAGGTTAATATAAAATTTTAGAAATTTAGCTGTTAATTAATGGCGTTAATTTCAAAGATGCATTAAAGTTTGCAGATTAGTATCAAGTAGAAAAATTGAAAAATTAAAAGCTTTGACTTATCAATTCTACTTCTAAGTTTGAGGTTGAATCATGCTCATGCTTTGAGAGTTGGATCCAACTGGATTCGGTTAAACCGATGACTTGATCATCATCAACCCAGCTGCTCCACCTCCTTAACTCGAGAAATTATTTGTTTTGTATCGCTTGGTCTTCTGCATCATCTCAGCTGGATCAAACAACCCAGGCGTGAAGTCTTGCAAATTAAATTTCGGTTGCTTGAATTAGTTTTCAGGTCGATTGGGTAGCTTGCGCTTCTTAGTTCCAATACCCAACATTTGGAAAGCTCGGCCTCTCTAGCTAGGGTTTAGATTAATGGCGTTGTTGAACAAGTTGTACATCTCGTCGCTAATACGAATCACCTTTTCCTTCCCAACTGTTCTTAATTCCTTTCTTTTCTCGAGGCTTGCTCGAATGTTTTCAGGGAAGAAGTGGGGTTTGACTGTATTGATAATCTATAGTATGAGATTAGAAAATTTAATATGAGAATAGTACGTTATACAAGAATTATCGATTGACTGATCGCTTATCTTTCATATCTGGCAGGTAGGAGCTCACATGCTAATCGTGCTTAACTTATTCGATCAGCGATATAACAGTCAGTTCATTCAGTTTGGGCACGTTTATTATTCTAACTTCGTGATTTAGGAGTACCTACAGTAATAGTTGAACATTCGATTCTTACTTTCTTATCTCCGCTGAATACCCCTTTCAAATATTCGAGTGTGCATTCTGGATATGGGGGCAAGTAATATTGGCCTATAATAATATTAACAAGAAATCATACCTTGGCTGGTAAGTACATCATAAATCTCCTTCTTTGATTTCATCAGCTTAGCAAAATCCTAAGTAGCGATAGTTTAGTAACTAGAATTTGGTTGGCTCTGATTTCTATTGTTTGCATTAAAGTTGGATTACTGGCCAGCTGGAGCTCTTTAGTTGGCGTTATTATATTTAAAATTATTAGACTGGATTGGCTGCTTCTATTCTTCAAGCAGCAGTTGCATTGACTCCTTATCTTTCATAAAACTATTGTATTCATCCCTGAAATGCACTTGGTTAGCAATAGGAGCGTATACAGGCAGGTTTCTCTTTTAGTTGCCAAGTATCATATCGCCAGTGCCATTGCTATTATTGGTTCCTTGTATTGCCGATTGATCAAAGTGGTCAGCGCTATTATCATTCTTGTCTTCAAATCCACCAAATCCATAGTGCGACTCTTCATTTCCAATAACGTTTGCTTCGCCAAATTCATAGTCATTGTCATTTAATGGATTAGCATTGCCATCATTCATACTCATACTTACATCTGGTTTGAATCCTTGAGCAGCTGCTCCTCTTGACTGCGAAGCCTTCTAAAAAATATTAAAATGTAATATCATACAGCGTAGTGGTGGTGGCGATCTGAAGGGTTGCCATTGAAAGCAGTATACTATTAGTTTTAACGATTGGGGTCTTGAGCAGTAGCTTCATTCAAATTTTGAAATTTATCAGTGAGTTGCTATATCTAACTATTGTCAAGGTTAGTCGAATCGATAAGAGATATTTGATTGACGATCTCTCCTTCCTCCAATCCTGAGTTATTGACCTCGGTTATGTTAAGAGAGGGATATATACTCATTCGTTAAAATTAGAGATTTATAATATGATTGTAATTTTAAATTAAGTAATTTGTGATTAATTAGATATTAAATTGATAAATTAACAGAATATAAAACCAATAATCAAAATTAAATGAAGAGAGGTAAACGCACTCATTATCGCACTGATTCCATACACTTTCTACAATCATCAATCAACCATCATGCTTAGTGATACTTTTAAGGTGTATTGTATGTTGATGTGAATAATAGTTGTAGTTTATGTCTGGCAATTGAGTTAGACGAAATCGCAAGACCCATAATGCAATGATGGATCTTCCACAAGCTGCGATTTCGTCTAACTCAATCGCCAACATAAACTACAACTATTATTCACATCAACATACAATACACCTTAAAAGTATCACTAAGCATGATGGTTGATTGATGATTGTAGAAAGTGTATGGAATCAGTGCGATAATGAGTGCGTTTACCTCTCTTCATTTAAATTTGATTATTGGTTTTATATTCTGTTAATTTATCAATTTAATATCTAATTAAGCACAAATTACTTATTTTAAAATTACAATCATATTATAAATCTCTAATTTTAACGAATGAGTATATATCCCTCTCTTAACATAACCGAGGTCAATAACTCAGGATTGGAGGAAGGAGAGATCGTCAATCAAATATCTCTTATCGATTCGACTAACCTTGACAATAGTTAGATATAGCAACTCACTGATAAATTTCAAAATTTGAATGAAGCCACTGCTCAAGACCCCAATCATTAAAACTAATAGTATACTGCTTTCAATGGCAACCCTTCAGATCGCCACCACCACTACGCTGTATGATATTACATTTTAATATTTTGAAGGCTTCGCAGTCAAGAGGAGCAGCTGCTCAAGGATTCAAACCAGATGTGAGAATGAGTATGAATGATGGCAATGCTAATCCATTAAATGA
>ARYC01019126.1:0-14830 GCA_000711775.1 Oxytricha trifallax | reverse complement strand
AATCTCTCTGCTACTGTGAGAGATATCTAATCTGCAAAGCATAAAAGAGCATAGAGCACGATTGATACTGGGATGAACTTACATAGTCAAAATTTGTAAAGTGGAAATAACTTCTTTATAACTGCTACTCCATTGCATATAAATGATGGCTCAACCACAGCAAATACAGCAACAGCAAAAGGAATGCCTTTATCTTATAAACAATTTTAAATGAAGGATTCATAGACTGGAACAAGCATGAAAATGCACATGAAAAATGCAAGTATATCTTCACGACCAAGTTATGGCATTTTGAACAGAGAAAATCCAAAGCAAGTAACAACCATTAATATCAAGCCTCCAATAGTTGAAAGAGAAGGTGTTTCTTAATTGGGCTAAAGATCACAACATGATACCACCCCAAATAACTAGCTTGCACTTTATAACCCTGATGTACTCAATTCGTATCTGTCTAATCCAGTATCTTAAAATAAAAACGAGAAGCTTAATAAGACGTAGCCCAACATAACAAATATAGAATTAAACCTCCCCTCTAAAACTAGTCAAGTCAAACATTACGAGGATAATTCAAAAGACCGTCAAGTCTATAGTCTAAATCCCTCTCTTAATAAACGAATAAAGACAAAGAAAATCGAAGACCTCAGGAAAATAGCAGTTACAAACATAAAGAAATCTCTTACATTAATGTCAAATAGTGGGACAAATAGACAGGGTTCAGGTTTTGCATCTGTTAATTAAACTCGCTAGCATGGACAAGGTTTAGCAAATCGTAGTAGTTCTTATAAAGGGGATTTTCATAATAATGATTATGATTAAAACTAACAGATAGAGGGATTTGGAGATTTACCAAAAAGTATTGGATAGATAAGAAAGGACTAAAAATATCGTAGGAAACTTAGCGGAAGGCCATCACATGGAAATTAATCTCAATTTAAAAAACATGTTAATAACTATATTGGAATCTAAATCAACGCAAAATTCAATAATTTATAATTATAATTTAAGTGAAATCAAGGACTACTTTCAGCTGAGAGACTTACAAATGGAGGCATAATAAATGATAACTCTAATTTAAATACAAATCAATTGATGCTATTATAACAAGAAAATTTATTTGGCCTTATGTGAGAATTGAAAAATCTTCTAGTTTTAGATTTTTTAATTTCTTTATTTTATTATTTATGCAGATTTTATTTTTACTAGACCCAAATATTTATACTTTGCTTCTTTAATTTGCGAAATTTGTGTATATTCTTATATGATTCTTAAATCTTAAAAATCTTGAGTCCTTTGATCGTTCAATTTATTTAACCTTATAATTTATGGGTAAATTTGAAGTATATTTACGTCAATATAACTATATGAAATTTATCAAGTTAATTTAAAGTACATAAATGTAATTAACTCATTATTTAACACCCATAGTCTAATAATTTATTTAACTTAAGAATAACATTCAAATAAACTTAAAATACAAAATATTGAAAAATGGGAAATTGTGCTGGCTATTGCACTGGATGCAAATATTTATGAAATTAAAAATTCACCACAATTTCTTTTCAAATTGACTTGTTTGTATTTGAGTATTAACTTTTATGTATATTTAGCAAAGACGAAAATTAACAAAGATATGACAATAATTAAGTGCGTAATTCATTAATGGAAAAAGATCGAATAGTAGGAGAAGAATTTGGAGGGGAGAGATATTCTGGTCACGCTGAATATAACAACATATAATATATGCAAATATTTAGCATCCCCTTTCTACTAGATTTTATAGAGACATTTATAAAATAATAAAATGAAAGAAACAACAATGGTTAATAAAAATAGCAATATAGTAACCAATAGGAATAGATAGGAAATTATGCAGCCTCAAATCAGCATGGCAGTAGTTAACTCAAATAACTCAAGAAACCTAATAAAGATTAACAGTATTGTAAATATACAGATTTATTATGTTTCCTTAAAAATGAGATAGATTTAATTATAAACTTTGAATTACTTTTGCTTTACTTTATGAGAATATTCCCAGAATCAATAGCAAAGAGGTAAGATATAAAATGAATATAATGCAATTTTCAATGTTTAGCTTCAGATTTCTTATATGAATCAGGGATGGCAATACCTCAAGGAGGGGGACTTACTTAATCTTAAGAAGGCCTTGAGGTCATTGATGATCAGGGGAGGATATAGATGGGGCCAATTACTCTGAAAAATAATGCAGTTTACACTGGTTAATGGTTGAATAACATGAGAGATGGATAAGGGAGCCAACTTTGGCCTGATGGCTCACACTATGAAGGGGAATACGTAGTTAATTTTATTTATAAATTGTTTCATGTTAAAAGTAAATTTTTAAATGGCGAAATGACAAAGCTAATGGCTTTGGGAAGTTAGAGCATGCAGACGGAGACGTGTACGAGGGTGAATGGCGAGATGACAAAGCGCACGGAAAAGGAACTTATTCGCATGCAAATGGTGCTTATTACAATGGAGAATGGATCGATGATAAACAGCACGGACTTGGAATGGAAAGTTGGCCAGATGGAGCAAAGTACGAAGGGCAGTATAGGGACGGCAAGAAAGATGGCAAAGGAAAGTTAACATTTGCTGATGGATCGTACTATGAGGGAGAATTTAAGTCAAATGAGATAAATGGCACAGGAAATATTATTGGCCTGATGGGAAATTCTATGATGGTCAGTGGCTCAAGAATAAAATGCGTAATATTTAATTTACTGCTTTTAATACAGCTTTTAATGCCGTGATTTATTAGAGTTTATATTTTACTTATGATAAAATGCACGGCAGAGGACTATTAATATGGAAAGACGGGAAAAGGTACGATGGCGATTTCGTAAATGACAAACGTGAAGGTCAAGGCACTTTCAGTTGGACAGACGGTCGTTAGTATGTAGGATAATGGAGACAAGGCAAATAACATGGCAATGGAGTTTACATCAGTAAAGAAGGCTAGAGAAAGGTTGGAGAATGGAATAATGGTAAAACTATAATTAAATTAAAATTTATATTGTTTTAAGCAGGTTCTTACCTTTATGTTACTAAAAACTATAAATATTTTATGTACTTTTTAAAAATGGTAAGAAAATATAATGGTTAGAAGGCGATGATGGAAATAGCGATGGTGGAAATGAAGGGAACTGAATTTTAAGTTTATCAGTGTAAATAATAAACTTTTTTTTCGAGAATTGTATAATTAGACAAAGCTTAAGGTCAATATAATCACGCTAATTACAGAACACATTAATTAGAATTATTGTGTAATTTACCATTAAAATCGCATTTATCTTTTTAACTCAAAATATTAGGATATTTTAATAATAGAATTTAAAGTAAGAAACATGCTAATTATGTAAAGATAAATATCAATACTTAATATTTACATTAATTGGATAACTAATAATTCTTGAAATATAATAGTAAATTGAAAACATTCTATATATAATTTATCTATCTATCTTCTCGATAGTTTAAAATATTCTTAGATATATCTTTAATATACTTTTTTATGCTATTTAAAGCTTAATAAAGTGCATACATCATCACTTTAATTTGAATTTATAAATCTTTGCCAATCATAAAAATCATTAATTAAAGTCAAACCTAAAAATTTGTCAAGAATATATTGTTTGTTACGAATGAGCCAATAAAGCAAGATTGATAACTAAGAGTTCGCTGATATTATCTTTGGAGATAAAGTTGAGAAGAGAACTAAATGGATGGAAATCCTGAAGGATCCAGTTTGATTTAGAAACATTTTTTAAGAACTTTTTATGCAGACTTTTTAATAGAAACTCCAAGGCTAAATTTCGGAGGAATTGAGTGATAAAATTATTAATAAAATTAAGTTTTTGTTCCTAGATGGAACGTGAGTTTGAGTGAGACAAGAGACCGTGCATATAATATGCTCTCAAAAGTAACTTCCTCAAAGTTAGTATCAGTCACTGATTTCATTCACGACCCCACTAACATCTTCACAGCTAATTGGTTTTAAGAAATATAATATTTCACAGAATTATTGTGTATCAAAGTCTAACAAATAAAATATATATAAAGCTCATGAGTTCCTTGGTCAAGTTAATCCTTCTACTGGAACTAAGTTTACAGTGCAATTCAATTTGTTTGGAGGCACAATCGTTGGCTTGCACACAGAGAGACATAAATTTTTGTTTCCTAAAATTGATGATCTTAGCATTATGGGATGCTTCTGCTTGACTGAGTTTTATTTATGAAAAAATATCTTTAAAATTTCCACATGAGCAAATAAAAAAACTTTAATATGCTTTTATCCTTAATAATTAGGACTATTAATCATACTCATTATATAAATATATAATGAAGTTAGGCTATGGAAATAATGCAGTGAAGATGGAAACAACAGTTACTTATGACGATACCAAGCAAGAGTTCATCGTGAACACCCCCACTCCCCTCAGTCAAAAATATTGGATCACAAACTCAGTTTGCCATGCCAATCACGCAGTAGTTTTTGGGTAGACTATTGTTAAAGGAAAGAACGAAGGTGTCAATGCTTTCTTAGTCAGAATTAGAGATGACAAGGGACAAACACTGCCAGGGGTAAAGATTGTTGATATGGGAGTCAAACTAGGTCTTAATGGTGTTGATAATGGAGCACTTTTCTTCACCAATTCATATTCAATTTTTATCTATCATATGCATCTATGTTTTAAGTGTCATATTTTTCTTAATAAGTCAAAATAAATTGAGAATTTATCAATGAATGTGAGAATCCCACGTGTTTACATGTTGAATAAGTACAGTGACGTCGATGAAAATGGTGTTTTCCATAGTGAAACAAAAAATATTCCCTCAAGATTCTTCAAGGTTACTGAGAGATTGGTTTCTGGAAGACTTTGTATTGCCTCTCTTGCCATGGGAGGCACTAGATCATGTCTCTACATTGGAATCATAAACACTTTTAGTAACTTAACTCAGAAATATTTAAAAGAGTTATATTTTTAATCAAGTACGCAATGCAAAGATTAGGAGTTGGTATTTCAGGAGATAGTGATACACCTATTTTTAATTACTAATTGCAGTAAAATGCACTTTTGCCTCTTTTAGCTAGATCTATCTCACTTAACATAGCTCATAACAAAACTAAGGAGATATTTGCCAATCCTTAAGGCCATGATCACGAGCTACTTATGATGTGTTGCATTGACAAATGCCTTGTAGTCTGGAATTTCGAGAAAGTTATTACAACTTGCAGAGAGAGAACAGGTGGCCAAGGCTACTTAGCTTGCAATAGATTCGGAGATTATCTTGCTTTAGCTCATGCTGCAATGACTGCCGAAGGTGATAACAGAGTACTCATGACTAAAATCGTTAAGGACATGATGACCAACATTAAAAAGAAGAGATCTTCATTGCCCAAGATGCAATATTGTCCTAAGAATTAACTTCCCAGTTTCACTGATGTCACCACTTTAGAAATCTTACTTGACATCATGAAGTACAGGGAAATCTCCCTATTCAATTCATTAATTCAATTCTTGCATTAGAAGACTCAAGTTGAAAAGAAGCCTCAATTCAACGTTATGATGTTCGAAGCTTCTGATTTAATTTAAAGCCTTGCCTTCGCCTATGGTGAAAGATAAGCAATGTAATTCTGTATTGACCAACTCGCTCTAGTAAAAAACGAAGGAGTTAAAAAGACTTTTGAGCTAACCTTCAGAATCTTTGGTATTGAAGCAATCATTAGAGATTCAAGTTTCTATCTCTCTGAGTAAGTTGTCAGTCCATAGGGAATCAAGAATGCAATTCTCACACTATAGTCTTTGATTAAGAAGTTAGCTCCACTTACTAATGACATTATTGAGCATATGAATGTACCAACTCATGCTCTTTACACCCCAATTGCTTCAGATTACGTTAAGTATAACCAAGAACCCCACTATGGTGAGGTCTACGACGCTAAATTGTGAGAAAGCTTGATAAATTTTCATGAAATTAGTATTAAAATTAATGATATTAAAAGTTTATCAATAAGTTACTTCAAGAATATTTACTATTTTAGTCCTATTTTATCTAGTTAAATCCTAAATATTTTACATCAATAGTAAATAATTATAATTATTAATTCATTAATCAACATTGGTAAATTAATTTGAACTTTTGCTTTTTGACATATTTGGCTGAGATTGCTGTGTTTAATTTTAAGAATTATGCCGACTTGAATCTTCGTTAGGATCTTATAAATTTCTATTAGTTGCTTCAGTTTTGTATCTTTTCTCAAAATCTTAGTCATTTATTATATTCTAATTATTACTTCTTGAATTTAAACTTGAATCTTACTATTGCTACCGTGGACTTAAACTGAAATACTATTACTAAATTGAATTTGGACTAGTTCCCTAATTTTAACGATTCTTATGTGTCCTTGCTTGCTAATCAATGTATTAATCAAAATTAAGGTACTATCCCGTCGTGGACTTTTATGTTAAACCGGCTGCTGCAAAATCCAATTTAGGAATTCTTAAATTATTAATGGAACTTGTCTTTGAGAATTGTTTAGATTGAGAATTTTATACAATCATTCCTTAAGAGTTTCTCATTTAGAATAAATTATCCTCATCATTAAACATTTCATGATTGGAGTTGTGATTGTTATGACCTGTTAAATCTTCCTCTCTTAGCCAAGAATTTCTTAAAACCATTGACTGTTCTAAGGAAAGTAAGCCTATTCTTTGTGATGAGCTAATCATCGATCTATTTGGATCACTCTTCGAATCGTATGTATTATATTCATTTGAGTATTCTTAAATCGGAGTAGCCATGTATCTCATATCGTTTGGAATGTTTGCTTTCCCTCTCTTAACTAAATTCATAAAGTTTTACTTTCTACTTCTGTAATGAGCCTCTTGTGCAATCTATGTATCGCTTTAGTTAAGCTTGCCAGAATTCTAATCGATGAGTTATTGCTATAATGTTTTCTTATTTTCAATGCTTCTACCTCTGGGTGATGAATTAAGACTTTTGAAGCATTTAACGCACACAAACATAATTCCAGAGGTAACAATAACTGAAATTGAAGCCACAATGACTATAAATACTATCTATGACGGGATTATTTCATCATTCTCGATACACTCATTATCAGAGCACATCTTAGTAATGCACTCTTCATTTCTATCGCAATAATCCCCTTGTACTTTGTTCCCCTTGCATACGACTTCATGTGTGCAATACCCTTCGCTGCAACAATTAGAAGTCTCTCCGCAGTCTCTGTTTACTTAGCATTTACTATAGCAATTAAGGAAATGAGAGCATTTTTGCTGATCACAACATCTTGACATACACTCGAAATTGAAATCACAATAGTCATTGAAAAGTTTCTAACCATCTAAGCAAGTTTAAGGGTTTACACAGGAATAGGTCGAGCAGCAAAATGATGTTTGGATGCAGTCGTTATTATTGTTACAAAATTCTAGTTTGGAAAGGGGAACATAAAGGATTAAACAAGCTATAAAATATTTAAACAAAAGTCGACTAAAGTTTTAGATTCTGCCACTGAATTGTTAATCCATTTTAGATATAATGATTATTTTAATTTTATATAGGAATTTGCTAATTTTATCTTGAATGTGTAAGATTATATAATTTTAATTAAGCTGACTTGAAATCATGTGTGAATAGGGCTAATTAAAATTTGAATTATAAATTTAAATGATGGAACTCAATTCAAGTACCGCTAATAATTCCTATATGAGCAGTCCAACACATTCAAGATTTCAAAGCCAAACTTAGCTCTAACCAATTTCCCATTAATCAATGACAGGTTCAATTCTCTCCCCTTCAAACTTTAACAATCAGTAATTCTTACTAAATAATAAACAAAGCAACCAGTAATACCTATAACATCAGTAATAGCAATTTTATATAAATTAAAATGATCAAAGCATGATTATAAACTCCAGTGTCGATTAGACTTTGTTGTAAGCTCCTTCACAATTCATGAACAATTCAAACATGAGTTATTCATAATAGCAGATTCAGTAGTTAGTCAATTAAAGTAAGCAAATCTACATGAATATGAACGATACAGAGAATGATGAGGAGTATGAAGAAAATTCAAATAATGAAGAGTATGATTTACAGGACGACGAACTTGAAGAGGAATTTTAAAATAACCAAACTCAGGACAATTACGCTAATGAAAGCCAATACACAAAAATCCAAAGATCCTTAGTACAAGACACTTCTCATTATGAAGGTGGAAAAGATGATTTTATGAACACTTCCCATTTCTTGAAGTAAAGCTTAATCTAAATATCTTAAAAATAAAGCCCTCAATAAATGCTTGTTAATATAAGCTAAGAGAAGAAGGTACAGCCAAACCTTAATTTAAATCAGACAACCGACAACGAATGCACTTTTTACATAATAGGAAATTAAAATCCCTAGTATGCTACAAGAAATAGCGGGAGATCAACTATCGTAAGCCAAAATTATACTTTGTCTTCGCCATAAAGCTTTTAAAACAGACAATAGCTTTAAACTTAACAATAGACATAAAATGGCATTGATTAAATCAATTCGCCCTAAAATTAAATTTCAGGTAGTATCATGACATAAAAATTCAATTAAACTGTGCAATTATAAAAGCAATTGAAGTAGCAAATTTCTTAACAGTAAATTGGTGGCATTTCAAATAGATCTCAAAGTTAATAAAATCACAACCAATCTTTGAATAGTACTTTATAGTCTGTAAATTTACAATAAAAGCACTAGCAACTCAATCATTTTGCTTCAAATATTATAATTTAAAATGAACTTTAATTATCTTTAATTATATAAAACTTATAATGTAGGAGAGGAATCATCTGCATAATAAAGCGCAAGATCCAGTATTATTGATAAATATGCAATTTAACAGTAAAATTAAAACGAAATTCTAAGATAAAATCCTACTAGATAATCGCATGATTAAAGTATGATTTCAAACTAGAGTACCATATCAGCCAAGAAGCCACCTATCGCAAAATTGAAAATTAAGTAAGCAATTCAAAAAGCTCAAGTCGAAAAGGAAAACCTGGGTGACACTTAAAATTTTCAGCAGAAAAAACTTAATACAAGTTACAGCTGCAAGGCAATCCTGAAGTAAAACACTTCCAATTAAGATCAATATGAAGAATAGGATTTTAATCGAGGTCAACTAGATACTACAAATCAATCAATTGATAATTCTCCAATATAATTGAATTAAGTAAATAAAAAAGTGATAAGTCAAAATTAAAAACCCCTAGTTTTACAAAAAATGCAGCAAATTCGAAAATATAACAACTCAACTTTATCGTAAAACAATAATAAAAGTAGGGCGATTAACAAAATAAGAAAAGATACTATAAACGATAACGAAGACTCAATCAGCAATATAAGCAATAATAATTTAATGCGAATTGATGGGTATTCCGATGATAATTCACCAACAATATACAGACCTAAAGATTTATAAAGACAGGGAACTGAAGATGATAATTAAACTATAATATCTGATAATGCAGGGGCTCATATGTCATCTTTCGATTCTTAACAATCCTAAATGATTGGGAATCACTTAACTAATTTTTCTTTAATTTAAATCGTAAAGTGACTCAAGAATGGGAGAGAAAATTCGTGAATATTGCCATGCTCCTCAAAGAAAAAACTAAACGTAGAAAGCTCTCTAAACTGTACCTTGACTAGACCAACCTTAACGAGTAACTTAAAGACGAAAATGACAATCTTCAATCTCAACAGAGAGCACTAATTAGATTGCTCTAAGAAAAAGACAACAAGTTGAAATAGGTTGGTACTTTGGGAAGCTCTAAACATCGCCAGTAATCAGTAGAGAGATTTATACAAAGATTTTCAAGAGAGATAGAAGTGGAAGAGGAAGAAGTTAACGAGAAGCACATTATTCTTCGACGTCTGATTCTTAAGAAGACTAAGGATGTTTCAGATTGGTTCTAGAGATGGCGTAGAGAATGTTTAATTATGAATGCTATTGATAAAATTGAAGAAGAGCGCTCGGAAATTATCAAGAGACTTGTGTAGAGAAGTTTCAAATATATTGAGCAAGTCAGTTAGAAAGTTAAGCAAAGAGCTTTAGGGATGAGCTTCAGAAAAATTTTGGAATATAAAGGCCTTAAACACAAATTGAATATCAAAAGGTTATGTCTATAAACTAAATTGTAGCAACTCTTGATAGAATAAAAGTCAAGCAATTGAACTAAGGCATGAAAAAGCTTTAGTTTTAAGAAATATAACCAATCGAAATTGTCAAAGAGGTTATCGTAGAGAAATTTGTTGATAATTAATAAGACTAAAAACAACAAGCAGCCTTCAAAGTAGTAAAATTATATAAAAAATAAATGATTGAAGCTAAAAGAGAAGGGTTTTAAAACTGGGCTGAGCTAGTACAATAAAAGAAAGTCTTGAGGAAGCTTTTTAGAAGGTACAGATCAAACGGATTAAAATAAGCATTTAATAAATGGAGCATTTCTTCAGTTCGGTTAACTACAAAACTAAAAACCGAGGAAGCTTAAAGATCACTGAAAAAAATAACTGAAATTTCAAAAAGATATATATCATTTAATACTATTTCCAACATAAAAAAGAGATAAGATAAGCTGCAAGTCGCTAAGTATTTTGTATAATGGAGTTAAACACTCGAAAAAACTTAATTAAATGATATGCTTTAACAGAGTAGGTAAACCATTTCTTGTAATATTTATAAGTAATTTTTTTTGGTTCAAACATATGAGAACTAGGAAGTTAATAGAAATATCCCATCCTTCAAGCTAGCTCTTACATTAATTTCAGCTTCTTAAATCAAATTGTAAAAGAGAATCTTTTTCGAAAGACTTCTACAACTGAAACTCTAAAGTTAACAAAAGTAAACCAAAATTTAAGGTCTACTGAAAAGTATGACTCTAATCTTCACTTAAAAATAAACTCAAAAATTGAGCCATTACTTCATGAAATTTAAACTATAAAACTACCAGAGATCTTTTGAGCTTGAAAAAGCTCAACACTTCAAATCTTTCCAATAGTAGCTTTTAAGTTTCAAGCAGTCCTTCGAAGAATTGCAACTTGCAAACACTTACCTTTCTCAATAAAATGAGTAACTATAAGTAGCTATTAAAGATCAAGCTGACGAACAGTACTCAGAGTAGATAGAAACCTTATAAACTCAAGTTAAATCTAAAACTTAAGACTATATCGAAGCTTAGCGATAGATTGACATTTTAAAAATGAACCTCTAGAAGCTCAAAATGAAAATTTTTAACTCAAAGAGGACTTTTTGGAATTCAGGGATAAAGTACCCTTGTTAGAAAGTGAAAAACGAGAATTATAAGAAAAGCTGATTATGCTATAATCCAAGTCAAAAGAATAAGATGATTTTCAATTTGAGAATCTGTCTTTGAAGGGAGAAGTATAAAATCTTCAGTAATAAATTGATTCAATGAATTCTTACATTTAGAAGCTTGAAAATTCTAATCTGTAGTCCAGTCAAAATAGAGATTAATAGTTGGCTACACTAAAATAGGACAAATAATAGTTGATATAGTAGCTTGAATAAAGTGCAAACGATATATAGATGTTGAGAAAAAACTATGATATCTAATTGAATTAAAACGTTTAGATTAATGACTAAATGAGAATTAAGGAAGAATTTAATTAATAACTTTATGGTTTTAGATTAGATTTAGATATAAGTTTTTTTAAAAAAAGAATATACTAGAAATCTTTAGGAATAGTTTAAAGTACTGGAATCGTAATATACTTCAATTTAGGATTAATTCAGGCAGAAAATGTCTGTGGTTTAGTAAGAATTTGAGAAACTTATTGACTAATAAAGATCAAAATCTGTAAATTAAGATGACGTCAATAGATTGATTTATATAGTAAATTTTATCCATTTTATGTTTTCTATAAGAAAAACCCAGTATCTCAATTATTCTCATACTTTATTTACTTTTTAAAAAAATTGAAAATGCAGTACGATCAAAAGATCCAGAAGTTGAATTAAGACTTACAAGACAGAGAGCACTAATTAGATAAGCAAAGATAGCAGAACGCAGAAATTACAAGAGAGTTAGTTGAGGTCACAAATGAGAGTGGAGCTGCGAAAAATGAGGCAAGAATACTCAGAGACAAACTTCAGAAAGCCAAAAATGATATTCAAAAAATGGAGGAAATATTGAATTAGAAAGAATCAGAAGTAGCTGATTTAAGAAACGATCAGGCTTCTTTCATGTAAAAAGCTAAATCTGATTAATACAGACAATTAGACCAATTTTATCATATTTATAGTAATTTTACAGTCAATAGCCCTAAATCCATAATTTTCTCTTTTTTTATTATGACCAATTGAAATCTGATTTATAGCGTATATCCAGAGAGAAAGATTCTCTAGAATCTCAACTAAAAGACCAATTAAGAATTAATGATCATTAAATGCAGTAATTTATGCAGGAAAAGCAGCAACTTCAAGTTTAATTAAGTAACTATAGAGATGAAATGAAAATCTCAAGAAGTAATATTTTGGATTGGATAAGAAACTCCATGTTGAAGAATCTAAATTCATATGTTCTATTATATTTAAATACTCTTATTCTGAAAATTCTATAATAAGTATAAGATACTTTTATCTCCTATTTAATGATTAAATTCGAGGACGAAATCGATAGATTAACCCAATTCTACTAGCAAGAACATAAAAAATACCTGGAAGCCAAATCTGAACTAAAATCCTGCTATAAAGACTTAAACAACTATAAAATAATTTTGGATCGTTTGGAAGTCACAGTCCAAGATTTACAGTAGAGATAGGAGTGAACATTTTTTACTTATTATTTATTTATCATTTTAATAATAATTGAATCATATATAATATAATAGGAGTAAGCAGAGAAAGATAAGATGTAGGCTCAGTATGAGAATAAGAAAATTAGAGAGAGATAGCTAAAATAGTGGGAGCCGATCAATTCCTCAAGGATTTCCCTAACAATTGAGGGAAGTAGATTTATTTGTAAATCTTAATAATTATATATTATATTTTATTATAAATTAGAGTTATTTGTTATTAATTATCTCAAATTTTTATAATTTTAATTAACATTAGATAATTTTTTAGTTTTATTATATTAATTAAAGAATACAAAATAATAATAATATATATTTATAATTATTTATCAATAAAATGTCAAGTGTATATTTCCAAGAACCCCCAACTTCAGGGAAAGTCATTCTAAAAACTAACTATGGTAAGTACTTTTATTTCATGATTTTTTTACAGGTATATATTTCATAAATTGGATTATAAATTCCAATGTTCCTTTTTATAACGTAAATTTAAATTATAGGAGACATCGAAATTGAGTTATGGTGTAATGAAGCACCAAGAACATGTAGAAATTTCTTGCAGCTATGTTTAGAAGGGTATTATGATCAAACTATTTTTCACAGAATAATCAAGGGGTTTATGGTTTAAGGGGGTGATCCCACTGGCACTGGCTAAGGCGGATAGTCTATTTATAATGGCAAGCCTTTCTATGATTACTTTTAGTTTTATGTTAACGTATTTGGGAAATAATACCTAATGTAAATAATTTAGGAGAAATACACATTAGATCTTTCTGAAAGTTAAATTTTGATTTTCTTTCTAAGATGAATTTCATAGCAGACTGAAATTCTCTCATAGAGGAATTGTTGCAATGGCAAACACTGGAATTCCTAATTCAAATCTCTCACAATTCTTTATGACAGTAGATGCCTGCGACTTCTTAGATGGTAAGCACACAATCTTTGGGAAAGTTGAAGGCCAAACAGTCTTTAACTTGCTAAAAATTAGTGAAGTCGAAACTGATAACAAGAGTAGTCGACCAATTTGCGACCCCATTCCCAAAGTTAATCAGGTTGAGGTTACTATCAATTCTTTCTAAGATATTGTGCCGAGGAATTTAACTCTGAAGGACAAGTATGAGGAAGAAGCTCCAAGCAAGTCTAAAACTGGATCGAAGAACCTATAGGAGTTTAAAGTCCCTGCTCCTGTAAAAAATACTAATCTCCTCTCTTTTGACGAAGAATACATAGAGGAGGGAGGTAATGGTACTACAGCTATGGCATCTGGGGGTAGCAGATTTAACAAAAATAAAATTAAGAGTTCTCATGATGTACTTTGAATGATGCTTCACTATCCAAGAAATCTGCAGTTTCTTAAGAAATGCTTGAAGAACAGAAAAAGCGCAAAGAGTTGTAAGAAAAATCAAAGGATCAGTTGAAGTCTTTTATTCAAAGGAGAGAACAATTGAAATCTTAGTTTAATGATTTGGAAGAGAATGAAGATTTGGATGTATAAGTACTGCCAAAACAGTAAATAAATGCTTAATAAGACATAGATACAGATAAATTTTCATAAGAAATGTAGTCATTATTTAAGAATAAACTGCAGAGTAAAGGGGGAGTTGATATTGAGAAGGAGCTTAAAAAGTTAGAACGACAAGATAAACGTAGAAAGAGGTCTAGATCTAGGTCTTAAGATGACAAAAACATTGACCCGACAACTAAGGCAATTAAGCGAGCTCAAGATAAAGTCAGTAGAAATAAGCGAAGACTGGTTTAAAAGACTAGGTAAACTTAAGAAGCCATGTTATGCACTTCCTCATAAAATTAATTTATAATTCATAATTAAATGAATGTCACAATAAGTTTATGATTCTTCTAATAGCAGTAAATCAAGGTCAAATTCTCGATCAAGTTCTTCTTCGTCAGAGGAGGAATAAATATCTATGACTAA
>ARYC01019125.1:0-15417 GCA_000711775.1 Oxytricha trifallax | reverse complement strand
ATTCAGGGAAAGTCATTCTAAAAACTAACTATGGTAAGTACTTTTATTTCATGATTTTTTTACAGGTATATATTTCATAAATTGGATTATAAATTCCAATGTTCCTTTTTATAACGTAAATTTAAATTATAGGAGACATCGAAATTGAGTTATGGTGTAATGAAGCACCAAGAACATGTAGAAATTTCTTGCAGCTATGTTTAGAAGGGTATTATGATCAAACTATTTTTCACAGAATAATCAAGGGGTTTATGGTTTAAGGGGGTGATCCCACTGGCACTGGCTAAGGCGGATAGTCTATTTATAATGGCAAGCCTTTCTATGATTACTTTTAGTTTTATGTTAACGTATTTGGGAAATAATACCTAATGTAAATAATTTAGGAGAAATACACATTAGATCTTTCTGAAAGTTAAATTTTGATTTTCTTTCTAAGATGAATTTCATAGCAGACTGAAATTCTCTCATAGAGGAATTGTTGCAATGGCAAACACTGGAATTCCTAATTCAAATCTCTCACAATTCTTTATGACAGTAGATGCCTGCGACTTCTTAGATGGTAAGCACACAATCTTTGGGAAAGTTGAAGGCCAAACAGTCTTTAACTTGCTAAAAATTAGTGAAGTCGAAACTGATAACAAGAGTAGTCGACCAATTTGCGACCCCATTCCCAAAGTTAATCAGGTTGAGGTTACTATCAATTCTTTCTAAGATATTGTGCCGAGGAATTTAACTCTGAAGGACAAGTATGAGGAAGAAGCTCCAAGCAAGTCTAAAACTGGATCGAAGAACCTATAGGAGTTTAAAGTCCCTGCTCCTGTAAAAAATACTAATCTCCTCTCTTTTGACGAAGAATACATAGAGGAGGGAGGTAATGGTACTACAGCTATGGCATCTGGGGGTAGCAGATTTAACAAAAATAAAATTAAGAGTTCTCATGATGTACTTTTGAATGATGCTTCACTATCCAAGAAATCTGCAGTTTCTTAAGAAATGCTTGAAGAACAGAAAAAGCGCAAAGAGTTGTAAGAAAAATCAAAGGATCAGTTGAAGTCTTTTATTCAAAGGAGAGAACAATTGAAATCTTAGTTTAATGATTTGGAAGAGAATGAAGATTTGGATGTATAAGTACTGCCAAAACAGTAAATAAATGCTTAATAAGACATAGATACAGATAAATTTTCATAAGAAATGTAGTCATTATTTAAGAATAAACTGCAGAGTAAAGGGGGAGTTGATATTGAGAAGGAGCTTAAAAAGTTAGAACGACAAGATAAACGTAGAAAGAGGTCTAGATCTAGGTCTTAAGATGACAAAAACATTGACCCGACAACTAAGGCAATTAAGCGAGCTCAAGATAAAGTCAGTAGAAATAAGCGAAGACTGGTTTAAAAGACTAGGTAAACTTAAGAAGCCATGTTATGCACTTCCTCATAAAATTAATTTATAATTCATAATTAAATGAATGTCACAATAAGTTTATGATTCTTCTAATAGCAGTAAATCAAGGTCAAATTCTCGATCAAGTTCTTCTTCGTCAGAGGAGGAATAAATATCTATGACTAAGCCGATTAATGACTTTTAAAAGCAAGCTCTTTAAAAGACTAGGGAAGAGTACAATAATCTCAGAGCTGACCAGGTCCAATTCAAGAAAGAAAAAATTGGATTTATTTTCAATTCCTTTAGAAGTAAATAATTATATAAAAAGTATTATTATTAACTTAAAAAGTTAAGTAAAAGGTGGAACGAGGAGGGACAGTCGAACCGTTCTAAATCAAGAGGTAGAACATTCTACCTCATTAGTCCGAAAAGCGAACTTCCCCCAGCTGGATCGTAGGATCCGGAGGTGCGCTTTAACAAAGAAGTACAATACATACTCACGAGTGGCCATAATCATAGAGTATGTCAGATTTGACACCCTTAAGTCAGTACATTCTTTCAGCACCCGTTCACCACCTAGCTAGGTACTATACGTAACCTTAGCACAATGGAGCGCTCACTCAATTATTAGATTTTCTTAATTTTCGAATTGATTATCTAGAGTCCAGCACACTATAACAAACAAAATCGATGAGCCAGCGATCAAGTAGCCATCTACCTAGCTCCAAACCACTACCAAAAAAAGTCCACTCTCTGTTCATGATGACATTTTTACCTTCAACTAGGCATGAGGCCTGACCGAAGAAATTCAGTCATTTAGTTTTAAACACCTCTCAAACAGTACTTTACCCTCAATAGTCCTTGAGTGAAATGAAACACAAGACTACTAAACACTGTCAACACTAAAAACCTCATAACAAATAGAAAATCCCTCCTTATTTCCTTTCTAACAACATTTCTTACAACCTTTAACTCAACCAACCATTTTCTCCTACTAAATAGGAAGAAATGTAAAAGCACAAAGATACGAATTGAAAGGAATCACTCTCTACTCTCAAAATTCTCAAAAATTTCATAATACGTCACGATAAGAAAAGACTCTACGAACCCTATACTAAATAGGAAGATTCGACCCATATGAAATAAGAGAATCACCCAAGGTACCCTAAAAAACTTATTGACCAAAGATACGACGGGAATCACCCAAACGAATCTAGGTACTTAATACTAAAACAAAAACACATAGTCAACCAATGAGGGACCAAGTAGAGATAACCCTAAACCACTAACCATAATTCATAGTAACTTGCTCTGGCCCAGAGCCAGAGAATACTTTTGAAAACCCGAAAACCCCTAAATCCCTAAACCCCATAGATTTTGGTTTAAAATCTGGATATTAACCACTAATATTAAACTTTGTTACTAAATATAATATAAAAGATTTGGGACTTCGATATTATATATAATAATAAGAAATTAATAAAGATGTTCAGGGATGTAAGACTGTATGATTTGAAAATCAACGGGAAATGGTGCCCAATCTGCAACAATGTCGGTTGCATGGAAAACAGCTATTTAACTCTGAGAGCTTTTGAAGAAACTTTTGAAGAACTCTAAAATTACGTGGAGTTCGGAGTATACGATGGAATCAGTTCCATTGATAGCGAAGAAGAAGAAGAGGAGATTCAGAAACACATACTCAATTTTTACAGAGAAAGAGTATATCTAAGACAGTTGTGGGCTCACAAAAACAGATTATTTTGAGTTAATTTTTCAAGAAATTAATTAAAATATCATGAGATGAGCAACCAGAGAGATTGAACAGATCAGATGATTTAATAAATAATTTAAAAGGGCTTGACCCTTATTTGCATTAACGCAATTATTGATCGGGGGTCCCCAGAGACCTCAATGTGATCAAATTATTATTATTATTTATTATTATATATAGAAAGTATAATTTGATACAAAATTGGTACTCTACTGGATGAGTAGAACTTGAATGTTCAAGTAAGAGTAAGTGCACTTCAGCTATAAAGAGAGAAATATCTCCGATCCCAAAAAATGACAAAAAACCGTGAGAATGAGACCCTTTCAAAACTCAATGAATTTGCTAGTAAACTCAGATCCAAGGAAGTGAAGACTGATGAATAAAACTGGATGAATAACAAACTCAAGTTTCATATTGACTCTCAAAAGGCTTATGATGTCAATCGAGCAGTGTCCTACGCTGAGGCTTAGGCTTCCGCATTTGAGAGATTCGCTTCAGGAGGGAATGAAAAAAGGAAATATGACAACGCTTATGCTAATGTTAAGAGGCCTGATTTAGGAGAGGAAATCATGGATGGGGCTAAGATGGAGGAAATGTTCAATATTGGAGAGATTATGTCAAGGGTTATTCAAAAGAAGCAGGATGAAGATGATAATAAAGATGATGGATAGATTAATACGAGTATCTAGAGATACGATGATAAAAGAGAAGAAGAATGATAGAATAAGATAAGTAACTTTTTACTGAATTTTTAGAAAGATATCTTCAAATTAATTAATAAAATAATGATTTCATTAAAAGAATTAATTGCTATATAGAGATTAATATATTTCAAATTACTCAATAAAGATTGTATACTAAAATAATGTGTAAATTTTGTTTGTAGAATATATTTATTGGATAAAATTAAATGGCAAAAAATGATAGATATTGTTCTAATGATGCAAATATGAATCAATTAGTTAACTCATCCAGTTTAAGTTAAATTTTCTCTAATTCTTCGAAAAATGCCTGTAATTAAGTCTTTTTGAAATTTACATTCACTTTTCTTTCTGCTGGATCTTCCTCTTTAGCTGCATCACTACTTAACTCAAATGTAAATTCAATATCTTAAAAAATATTTACGAATAATAACCATTTTCATGTATGAATTAATAGATCAAATGCGTTTACTCAACAAATTTTTGATGAAATGATATAAAAATAAATATGGGGTGCCCTGATATCCTTAGTTATAACTTGATTTTCCTTGACTTATTAATGATCAAGTAGAATTTTATTGTCCTTCTAGACCTGCGAGTAGTCCAGGGGCATGTTTAGTTTCCAGTTGAAGTCACGCAGAGCAGAGTCAGTGCAGACTAATTGCTTCTTAAGCTCAGCTAGAGACTTCTGTGGGGATTATTGGCTTTGCATTTAAGACATTAATTTGATAATAATATTTAAGATTATAAATATTGTAATAATGTGAATTATAATAGTAGTACTAAGTTGATAATCAGATGCTGTGCAAAATAAAGTGCATTTATGGTTAAATTTTATAAGAAAATAAGCTAAAGTTCTATAAAGACTTCATTAAAATAATCATAATTTTCTTGCTAATCATCAGAAGAACATGGAAGAGGGCTTTCCTGGTTGAGAAGCCTCTCTGGTTTGCTGGGAGTTGGGGATCTCAGTTTCAGTGTTGACTTGGTAAACGTTGATGTTATTGATGCCTGGCATGTTCTCGAACAAGAATTTATAGTAATTTTGAATATTAAATCTCATGACTTATAAAAATTAATGAATTGTCTGTTGGTGTCAATAATTTCAACTTCGTCGAAGGGAGTTTTAATTTCAAGTGCTTGGTCTTTACCAACTGTCTCAGCTTCCTTAGCACATTGATTTTTAAAATCTTTGTTATATATTTTTGTTATATCTATTATATTAAGTTACTTAGCAAGGAAAGCAGCGAATTTAAGAGCGAATCCTTGCTTGGGTCCAACAACTTTCTCCTTAACAGCGTTAATGTAGTTTCCTTAGATCTTGTTGTCCTTGAATTCGAAAGAGTGGAGAGTCTCAAGAACAGCCTTTTGCCATTCTGGGTACTCAAGAGCTACGAACAAAGCGCAGTTCTCAACTCCTTTTTCTTCGGCTTGTCCATCTGCTAATTTATAAATAAAAACGTGTTGTACAAATGATAAGCTGGCTTCTTTCCTTTAGCTGCAGCCTTAGCTCCCTTCTTTCCGCCATGCTTGGCTTTCTCCATATTCATTCTAACTGTACTCTTAACATGACGCATGTAGTCGTAAACTCTTCTAAGCTTACCAGCATCGAATGCCTTGCTGGGACTGGGCCAGCCCTGATCCAACAGTTTCTCTTGAGCTGGTTTGGGGAGGTTAACTGATTTCTAGAGAATTGGCAAGACATGGTTCTTGTAGCAGTACTCAGCGAAGTGAGGGGTTATTGGGTTAATGAGGATGAGCTGAGTCTCGATATACTTCATCAAGAGGAATGGGTTGACGTTGCCGTGTTTAGCAATCAAGTAGTCCTCCTTCAAATTTGACAACTCGAAGAAACCGTGCTTGAGAGCTTGCTTGAATCTCATTTCATTCATAATTTTATATTAATCAGTCATGTTTTATAGCAAGCTGAATTAACAGATGGTTTCATTTTCAATTAAATAAAGTAATCTGTTTTTAAAATTGTAACTGTTGGTAGTTTGCTCAACAGCATAGTTAAGTTCATTGTCAAGAATTTTTAATCTATAATCAAAGTTATAGTGCAAACATGCGGTAATAATATCTTCAAAATCATCTTATTAACAGATAAAATTTCAATTTCTATATAAGAATTTGGTCCCACAAGTCAAGTTCAGGTTGCTTGCTGAAGTCCAATCCTTCAGCTGGGACATGCTTCTTAAGCTCCTCACTAATCCACTTTTCCAGTACGAAAAGTCTAAGAATGGCTGAGTTAGCAACCATTTCGTCGAAGTTAGCGTCTTCCAAGCTATCACCTGCATCTGCGAGTGCTACTCTGGTGGCATCAACACCGTACATTTCAAGGCACTGTCTTACTGTTCTGAAGTTACCTTCGCTCTTTGACATCTTCTTGGAGTTTACGAGGATCCAACCATTTTTAAACTTCAAAATTATTGAAATAAACTACTAAAAGCGTAGAGAAACTGACGGTGATAATAATTTGGTCATTTGAATTTATTTAAATAATTTATTGTTTTTATAATAGCAATTGATTGAATTTTCATTAAAGAATAAATAATTTTTTTCTCTATATATTCTTGAATAAATTTACTAAAATTCCAAATCTTTGTTTTGCCATGATTAATAATTTATTATAATTTAAGTTTAAATTACAGAAGAAACTTCTTGGCATCATATCTTTAGATTCCCATACAGCAGCATGATTGTACAAAGCCATGGTCAAGTGATTTCTGATCTCATTTTTTTAAAAATACTATTTTTGCTGCACTTTATATTCATAAAGATAATAAAGATAAATTATTTAATATTCTGATCAAATCCTTGCCTGATGCTCTCATGTCAAGTGGGTACCAGTATTCAAATTCGTTTCTCATTTGCTTCAAATGCTCTTCTGGAATTTTGCAACCATCTGGGTAAGCACCCTTTTTGAATACGTATTCTAAACTCTATAATTTTAATGATTGAAAAACAATGGGTTTTTAGTTTTAGTTTATTTTCTGCTTATTTTTTGTGATTAATTATTTTCCATCAATCATTTTAATAGAATATTCTTTATAACAATAAAAGTCATAAATATTGACTCATCAATATTTACTATTCATTAATTTTAAGCATTCTTTTTCTTTTTGTTATTATCTTATTTATATTTATTGAATTCAATCAGTTTTTTAAAACATTTAATAAGTCCTTTTTTTATTTTAGCTATTTAATTCCCAAGCTTCATCAGTCAAGTCTTGTGCGTTAATGCCAAGAGGACCACCCTCTGAGCCATTAATGTTTCCTTAAAGGAGATGTGATACAGTGTAGTAAGCCATATAAATAGTGGAATCTGAGAGTGATTCAATCAAGAACTGAGTGTCCCAAGGGAGTCTAGTAAACCTATTTTTTACCGATTGTTTACTATAAGATTTATCAATAAATACATAATATGTTTACCAAGACCCTTTGATCTTGAGCAAGCCCATTCCTTAAGCCATTCAAGAGTCTCTTCGAATTCTTGTTGGGTTTTTGGGTTATAAGCGTTAAAGTTTGGTGATTTGACATGTTCTTTAACTTATTCTTTCCAGCTTTCTTCACCGTAGGTCAAGAACCATTAGTCACAGAGAGCGACTACGCAATCTTCTCCAGACCTTGAGACAACTTCATTATAAGCAAAATCTTTTATTTAGATTGCTTTAAATGAAAATAAATGTCTTAGTTCCTCATTTAAAAAATAATTGTACAAAAAAATGAAATCATTTTCAGGTTCAAAATAGATAGCAGCTTCATTGTTATCAAGCAATTGCTTTCTAACTATTGGCTTGGCATCCTTAACTTTCATGTTTTCACCAATACCAATGAGCATAACTCCCTCGTTAAATCCTTTCAAGTATACTTTATCCTTAGCTTCAGCAAGTTTAAAAATTCAAGCATAAATAGAAAGTTTCACTTTGTCGTTTTAAGATTGAATTTTCATGTCTTCTACAAGTTTAACAGCTGCCAAGTTACCGAACTCTGGGATTTCAATAATTGGAACTGGCTCAAATGGGAGAACCATCTCATCAGCAACATTGTATTTTTCTCTCAATGGTTTCTTGTTAATCAAATCTTCTTATTCATTAATTTAGAATCTTAATTGGGTTGCTTAATAATTTCCTTTGTAAAAAAATGCCTTAATATGTAGTAAGTGTATTTATACAAATCTCTAAGAGCAGCCCAATCGTCTGGGGAGTCAGATGGAACTGAAGTAACAATACCAGTACCTTTTGTCATGGAAATGGTGAGCATAGGTAGAGCATAAACGTGTTCGTACTTAGTCAAAGGTGCTTTCAATTTCAATCCAATGAGTTCTTATCCAGTAACCTTTTACAAGCATGGATATTTCTTTGCCTCCTTAGTCATGTTTTGGAAGGACATGTTTCTAGCAGATCTTTGTGAGCAAACAAAGTATTCATCATTGATCATTTCGAATACTCCATATTCACCATCTGGCAAAACGTACATTGAGGTTTGAACCATACATAGTCTCTGGTCTCAAAGGTTGGCAGCACCAAGTAAACAATTGTTTGCCATGCAAATTGCTCTGGCATGGAAGCTTGGCACGACTAAGCATTTAATCTTAATAAAGAGTATATTCTTCGTGGACTCACACCTTCTTCCCTTTGATCTACTCATGATCAGTCAATGGTTAGTTATCGAAATTTCTTGAGAAAACAGTTGTCTGTTCCAAACACGACTTTATCAAACTTCTTCAAGGTAATTGAATTTGCATCTGATGAAAGAATCGTAGAATGGATTTACTTCATAGTGATAAAAGAACGAACGCCAGTCAGCAATAAATACCCAAAGTCTTTCAGTCTATTGCATACCATGTGGGTGGAAATAGTGCAGCCAATATTCCGGAACTCAGTGAAATTTAGGAATCTCACTCTCCTTCAATGTCCAATAGACAGAAATTTCGTATTGAGTTGCTTTGTGGTCAGCTTTGGTTGATTAGCCTTGTCCAAAACCGAATGTGGATTGCGATGTTTCCACTATCGATTTTCTCGTCTTGATCTAGACATGCAGCTGCTTAATGCATGACCTGTGCAATGGAAGGAGAATGGGAAGAGAACATTTTTGCCAAGCTGTTTCTGATATCTTACTGAAAATTCACACTTTGAAAGTGAGAATGCATGACCTAAATTATATTATAACAACTTTAATTATTCAATAGTCCTATTTTTGGGTGGGAATTTCCTGAATTTTATTTAAATGTTATATTTAATAATGATTACATAAATTCAAAAATTTAATATTTAGAAATGAAAGAACATTTAGAAATAAAATCGGATAAAATGTTGTAAGGGGTAGTAAAATAATTACAGATGGTTTGATAGGTTACAATTTTCTTAGAAATAATTGATTCTATCATGGAACTTATATTAATTTACCAAGAGAGGATATGAAAAGTACCTTAAATTTAGATAATAAATAATAGAATTTTGAACACTTGGAATCATCTCAACTACTTAAGAAATATATATAGTGGATCAATTCCAGCTAATATGCCTAAGAATTCTTATATAAACAGGTATTCAGAAGAAATGTGATAGTAGTCCTTAGATGGTCCTTAGAATCCATGCTTAAAAGATATTCACTAATTGATTAATAAATTAAGTATAATTAAAAAAATGAAGTTAGTCCGGAAGTTGGTTGATAGTTGTTATAAAGATTAATTTAATTAAAAACAATATATTTTTAGTGCAGGAAACTTCCCCACCCTTTTTTATTGCGCTTTTATTATAAATAAGCATCAAACTAATATGAATTCATTAAACCGCAATGATAGAAAACTTATGCTACTTATAAAAGAATTCTAGCCACAAGTTTCTTGATATGACCCTAAATTTATATAGATAACTTACCAAGATGCAAGTAGCCGTTCATGTATGGATATGGGAATGTAGTGAAATATTTGCCTTGGTTTTTCTCTTAAGTAGAGAGTTGCTCGTAATTAGCAAGAGGTGTTCTCAGCCTATTTGAGTAAGGTGCTCCTCATTCATTTGTTTCTCGATAGCACGCAAGTGATCGTATCTCTTGCGACTGGTGGCTTTGTCTTCGCCCTATAGTTGTTGCTTTGTAGATTCCATAGTCAAGTAACTTTTGTAAACTTATAACAATAAATCTATTTATTCCCCTCTTTTTAACATTCCCCATAAAATGTTAATTAAAGCATGACTCATTTTAAGTATGAGGCAAGTTTATGTATTAGGTGTAAAAAAGGTAGAATATCTTTTGAGTTTGTTGAGTATAGTGGGTTTTATGGGTGGTTTATATTAGCACGAATGCAATAAATTAAGATATAGAGTAGTACTTTTAGTTTGTTAAATAAACTTATTTGCCAATAACATTTCAAATTTTTATCATAATTCCTTAATCAACTTAAAATCCATAAAATAAAACTTTAATATGTAATGAGAAAATGTTTTTATAAATTATCATTAAAGAAATATTGAAAATTTAAAAAATTAATAATTTATACAAAATTTATTTTATTTTATAGTCAAAAATGTGATTATGCCAATTATTTTATTAATGATTAATCTTTAAATATAAGATTATTAATATTTTAAATGATCTTTCTTATCAATTTGTATTTTTTTAACATTTGAATTTTATTTTTATCATCAATAAATTATTTAAATTGTAAATGGGGTTTATTCTCAAGATATTAAGGAACAAAATCTTTTGATTTAATACTTAATGTTTAATTTTAAACTGTATGGAAGCATTTTCTATAAAAAGTATCTCATTGTGATTGTTATAATTAATTAAATTACAAAAATACAAATTTGCAAACTTTTATTAAAAAGAAGATGACTGAAAGTTTCAACGATATTGCAACCATAGTTCAATCCAGCTCAAGCAAGACGACACTCTAGTATTTGATCAGGATTAATGTAACAAACATTTAATTTCGTTAATATGCCAATAAAAATAGGTTTCATATTCACAGATAAGCTTGAAGCTGAGAAGTTTTACAGATTATATGGGTTTGTAAACTGCGAGTGCAAGTTGAAGATGCTAAATTAAGTGAACCAAGAAAATTGCGTGGGAGACAATATTGGCTTGAATAATTCAACGACTGACGATTCTACACATTCACCATTGAAAGAGAAGCTAACGACTGCAGTAAGTGGAATGCAAAAAACTAAGAAAAGGCCATTCAATTTTATCTCAAACACAGCCAATCCTAATTTAATAATTATAAAACTTTTGAAATTAAATTACTCCATATATAATCATCATAAACATTAATAATGTAAATCCTAATTCTCAGCTTAGCAAGCTAGCTTCTTCAATTCAATCTACTTCTAATATAATGCGAGGTCAAAAGCGTTTTAAACTGAATTCCTTTGGAGCCATGGGTCAGGGTAACGGGAACTCAGGTATTGGTTTGACCAAGGCTTAAGTAAGAGTACAAGAACTCTCTAAACTTTCACTTGTAAGTTTTGAACTTTTATAATAATCAAACATTGCAGGCTGATGTGATTAAAATGAGGGAGGCTTCAAAATAAGAGTTCTAAGGAATGTTAGCAGAAATTTAACACAAAATGGAAGCTAAAGCTGATACTTTGCGATCGAACAAGAAATACTATGGAGAGCGCTGCCAAGATTTACTTAATGAGATACTATGTAGGTAGCCTGTTGTACCAGACACTGGAGCTAAAAATACTATGACTCAAATAATCAAGAAGTTGGGTATTGATGCCGATGCTATTAAATTCAACATTGAAGATGATGACTTTTAGGCTTTTTGAGGAAAAAATTATAAATATTAATTACAAAGTGAAAGAAGAGATAAAATGATAAGAATACTTTGTTAATTAATTTGTATATTTATTCATTAAAATTTAGTATTTTTTTATAGACTATAGATTTGATGAGATTCTTAAATAATCTTAATTTAATTGAAATTCTAAATAATTACAATCTTTATCATGCCACTCTTAGTCCTTTATGTGATTTGCTTATAGCATCAATTTCATGCTAACCATCTAGTGCTAAAAAAATACAAATTAAATTAATGCGACTCCTCTATCAGCCAATTCAAGTTTAAGGCGATTGAAGTAAGTTGGATCAGGGTAGCCGAAGCTACTGGTTCCTCCTGTAGTATTTGTTTTATGATGAACACTCCAAACTACAACATCTTTTTATCCTGTTGTGACAGATGTTCCAACAACGAATGACATGCGTCTCTCAAATGATTTAACCAGCAATGCCAAGGATTCTCTGCCCTCAGGAGTGTCAGGTAGGTATGCATGTCTTCGAGTACCTCTATACTTTACTCCATCCTTTTTCCCATCTGGAAAGTTATATCTAATCTCCCACACCCCAAAACCTTCGTAGCCATCACAGAAATTATGCTTGCTCTTTGGAGTAAGTTTCCATTCCATTGTACCTCCTGGCATCTAACCCATTAACACTCCATAGATTTGTGAACAGACTGCACATCTTACATTGTCTTATTGACCAATTTAAGCTTCAAGGCATTACTTATGGAAGCAATGATCTGTACATTTACTCATGATTACAACATCTATTGGAAGTTCTTAACGCATTTATTTTTCATGAATATCTTTAATTTCTTGCTCTGATTTCTTCTCTAAATCGTCATAAAGTTCACACATGCAAATTGGGCAATTTTAATTTATAACTAATGAATAATTGTAAATTGAAACATAAATTTCACAATTTTCCTCTTCCCCTTATTTTCTATGCTGCTGTGTCTCTTCTTCCTTAACTTTAGTCAACAATTCAAGGATGGTAACTTCTATATACTAAGAAACCTTTGCACAATTGCTGGCTGTCAAGTCTGTGAAGGGTTTGGGCTTGAAATGCTTAGACATGCTTTTGTACAACTCGTTTTATTTCGGGTCTAAAACTGGTTCTTATTTAGCTGCACTTTCTTTCTTCTCCTCCTCGATTTGCTTTGATTTTGCACTTGCCTTTTTTGCTGTAGCCTTTGAATTTGCCCTGCTCAACTTTTTTTTCTCATACATAGACATTTTTATATAGTATTATGAACTTCTTAATTTTTCTTCTCACTTTGATAAATAATAGACAATTCTAAACTTAGGAACTACTATCTAATTAGATAGATTATGAGAGACTGTTTAAGCTAAAGGCAAGGCAACACTAGTCGACAAATTACCCATTGTTTACGAAATATTTTATGATTAAGATTACGATTAATTCTATTACTGCTAGACTTAAATCTGATCAGAAGGTACTTAGTTCTGGCTAGTAATTTATGTTGCTTTTGGATCTTTCGATTACTGTAATCTCTTTTGATTAGTCTACACTAATGAGAAGGGAAAAAAAATTACTAGAGGATTCAATCATTCATTTATTATTATTGTAATAAATATTGTATACTAATGCTTGGTCTAAAGCTGCACTTCCTTGATTAGATGCAGAAGTTGAAATCAAATCTATTTTACGCTTTTTATTGGTAGTAGTTGCTTTGATTGGTGCTACTTAAGCTTACAACTGTACTTAAGCTGTTTATTATAAAATTTTATAAGGTATTAATTGAAAAATGAAGTAAGATTTAGGTTTTGGACATTAAGAATAAATTATAAATTACAATATTATCCTCTTTATCCTCTCGTTTTCATCTTTTGTAAGATTAAATCAAATTTAAATTATAAATTATAACAATTTGTCTATATTTCTAATTATTATATGACAAATTATTTATAATTTAAATTCTAATATTTTATAATTAAGAAAAGTTAAAAGATTAGTCTTTTTAGAATATGTTTTATTAACAATTTACTTCAAAATTTTAATAATTTAAAATAGTAATGGAAGCAGATTATCCACCAGAGTAATCTATAGATTCGCACATTGAACCCCCTGAAAGTTTGTCACAATATTCTTCAGACATGACTCATGAGTTTTCTGATATAATATCACCCCCTGAAAAGAGTCATGAAATTGAAAATACTGTCGTTGTTTAAAAACTAATAATAAATTTAATTAAAATTACCATGATTTTCCTTTATTTAAAAAAGTAGATATTTAATATAAAATACTGACGTAAATCCCCACAAAATGATCAGCTAGTTTAACATGAACCCTTCCAAAAATTCTCACTAAAATATTATCTCCAACAATCCACCAGAAATTTAACCCCAAAATTCCCTTACCAAAGCACCATTAAACAACGCTGAGGATTAAGAATTGCAACTTATAACATAGCTTCAGTAGCTCTCAAAATCACAACTTATCGAGGAAATTTTGCTACTTAGAATGATGAAAGAATCTCACTCAAAAAACAAGTTAAAACTTTAAGAAGAAATAGATAGATTAAATGAAATTATTCACAAATAAAGGAAGGAATGTGAGGAGTTGAAGACATTAAATTTTGAGCTAAAAAATCAATCAGTATAGACTTTATAAAGAAAACTGAGTTCAAATGATGATAGTGGAGGCAATAATAATATGATGCCTCGGTAGAGTGTGGTCATTGATTATGGTGAGAATTATGTAGTTCGAAATAGCTATAAAGTAGAGCATAACAATAATAGCACAAAATTAGATGTTTAAAATTTGGACTAGATAATTGCAAATTTATCAAGACAAGAGAAATTAGCCTTATCAAAAGATCAAATCGTAAGTGTATAAGATTCGAATATATTTAATATTTTTTCTATTGTTAATTATCCAATTATTTCATCCTTCATAATGTAATGTAGATGAGTGCAAGATTATCAGCTATATTTAAGAAGTAACTTCAGAAAGAGTTTACCAAATTCTAAATGTAAACACTTTATCTTAAACAAAGAAAACTTGAGAGAATTTAACAATAGGATTAGAAACCATAATCAGATATATAATAGTAGTAGTAGTAGACTTTAAATATAAACGCCAATTAAAATGAGATATCTACAATGAATAGGAGTGATTAATAACCAAAGAAGAAAAGTAGGAAATTAAATTTAGAGGAGGTCAAAGTATATGATCCAACAATAGCGATTACTTCTAGTGCTTTGAATTCTAATTGTAAGTATTTCATTGTATCAAAATGCCGAAAATTCATATATAAAATTAAAATTTTCATGGGCATGACCTTTATATTAAATTAAATTTAAATGTGTAATCAAATTAAAAATTTTAATATAAAATAAGGATGAAATAAAAAAAATAACTAGTCTAGTAGAATAATTTTACTTTTTTTACATAAATAATGCATTATTCATTTTAGTTTAAATTTCAAATTAAAATTAATGAGTAAATTTTTTAATATTAAACCTCTAATATTTCAAACAGAAACTCTTAGTATTATAGAGGCTATTGAGAAGTCACAATTATTGAATGAATCACTGTAGAAAATAGGAAATTAGATTTAAACTGACCAGAACCCTGATTCTATAACTTAAGTCTAAAATTTTAATAGTCAGACATCATAGAAATAATACAGAAATATAGACGTTTAAACTGATTCATTAAAGATAGACGTTGGTTAAGTAAAAATACAAGAGAGTTCCTAAATTACTTAACAGCATCAATCGTTGATTAATAAATAAGATGAAATTAAAA